>CABHPH010131893.1:0-19958 GCA_902168325.1 Peromyscus nudipes | reverse complement strand
GAGAGAGAGAGAGAGAGAGAGAGAGAGAGAGAGAGAGAGAGAGAGAGAGAGGTTTGATTAGTGTGATTTTAATTTTCAACTAGGTATAACATAGGGTTTCCTAAAAAGGGAGTCTGAGTGAGAAATTATTTAGAATCTGTTGGTCTGTGAACATGTCTGTAGGAGATTTCTGATTGCCTTAACTGCTGTGGGAAATTCAGCCTGAAAGTAAGCTGCATTATTTCCTGGTTCTCAGTCCTGGAATGCTTAAGAGTAGAGAAAGTTGGCTGAGCACTAAACCTCTGTGCATTTATTTCCTCTCTCTTTATGACTGTGGATGAGAAGTTGCTTGAAGCTCCTGTCCTGATTTTCCCACAATGATGGGCTATAGCATGGGATTGTGAGCTAAATTAAACCTTCTGCCTAGTTTGCTTTTCATTAGGACATTTTACCATGAAACTTGAATATCACTAGGACAATGACTAAATACACTGCTACCTAATTGCTTTCCACAGTAGAGTGCAAAGAGCCAGTAAAACACAATTTGTGCTGGGCAGGTTGATGGTGAATTAAAAATAGTAAGCATAGGACATAGAAAACTGGCATAACGAAGGAAATATTTCTATGACATTTTTAAAAACTGAAAGAGGATTACAATATAACTTGAGTCCTTTCATATTTCCCTATTTAATTTTTTATTATTAAAGCATTAAGGGAATCTCAGAATCCTATAGATATTCTTTGAAATGTATTGGTCCTTTTCACTTTAAATGTCCTTTTTTGTAGAAACGGTAATAGGTTACAAGTTTGGTAAATTGCTCTGTGACAAAACTGAATTTTTTCCATTGTACCTGAAGAGAGCTTGGAGTCAAACTTGTTATCCAACCATCAGTCTCAAGAAATATGCAAAGTCTTGAGCCATGTACATCTGCCAGGTTTAGTGTATTTTAGGAATCTGCCTCATTGTCAGTCCATCTGTTTCACCTTACAACTAGCTAAACTTTTTCAGCAAAGATATCATCAAATGATAATAAACTAGAACCCCCAAGAACTTCTGTTATTCTCTCATTTTTCCTTTATATTTAGGTGTGGTTGTGCACCACATGTGGACAGTGCCTCCAAAGGACAAAAGAGGTTGTCAAATCCCACAGACCTGGTGTGATAGATAGTTGTGAGTCATCCTGGGAGTGCTGAAAACCAACCTTGGGACTTCTAGAAGGAAGAGAAGTCAGTGCTCTTTATTCCTAAGCCAACTGTTCAGGCTCCTCTGTTATTCTTTTAGAATTCTTAGAGGAAAAGGTAGACTTCAGGATCAAGTTAGAATCCATCAGGTGTCCTATCACCGTTTTCCTGTATCTTCTCAAGTTATTCCTAGTTATTCATGGCTTTCTGCTTACTATAATTTCTAAACCCTCTTCTATAATTTTAGAATTTTTATTATATTCTGTCAGATGACTCACTATATATAGTTCCTATCATTTTATATTTGACAAAAAAAGATTCTAAGGTTTAAATCTTGAAAGCACATTTGACCTTTAATCATTATGTTTAGTAATTATACAAGTCAATAAATTAGCAGAAAGCTTTTTAAAAATTATTTTACTCTGACAGGTAGTCTTTACTTTTCCTTTTTCTGATTTCATGACATCTAGAGAAAGTTCTCTAATATTCAAGTGTCTTTTGAAGAAGATAAACTCTCTTTCTCTCTCTCTCTGTCTCTGTCTATGTCTCTCTCAGTGTGTGTGTGTGTGTGTGTGTGTGTGAGTGTGTGTGTGTGTGTGTGTGTGTGTGTGTGTAGTAAGAGTTAAGATTTAACATTTTGGACGATAGGTATCCGGATAGTTCAATAATGGCTACACTGCTAAAGCAAGAGATACTAGTACCTCAGTAGAAAGCTGAAAGCTGAGTTGTCATAGTCTTGCAAGGAAGGACTGTAAGCTTCTGGCAGCATCAGTATAGTTCAGACTGTGTTGAAAGTCCAACAAAGCTGAAATCAAATGTCTGTGGATGGAAGCAACAATCATAATTATACTTATTAAAAGTTTGAATCTATGCTCCCTTTGGTTCTATCCCTCTCACTGTTTTTCGTCAGGCACCAGCCCATGAAATTTTCTGAAAAAAAAATGTAAACTTGATCTCTCCATGCTATATCACTATATCATAAATGAATGCTTTTTAGAAGAGACATATATGTGCATGCAAGTGTGTACTTTCTCAGTCTTAAGTACATTTTATTCAGTCAAGTTGATAACTAATACCAACTATCAGATGACCCATGAGTCTTCTAAAGATTTGCAAACAAATTTCTTTTAAATTGAGTCAAAAGAATAGTCTCTATTCAGAGGTAAAGATATTCAATAGAGTTCAATATTTAGATTTCTCCTGAACAGGGACTCTGGTAGGCCAGGGACCCTTTATTTAGAGCATGGATGGAGCCAACTTCTCTTTATTTTTAGGACATTCAGTCATCTGAAACTTCCCCTTTCTTGAAATAAATTTTCAACTCACTAGATGTTATCAGCGTTGGACCATATGACCAGCAGAGACAATAAGAAAAGTATAGAAACTATTTTACTCTAATATCACAGTCTTTAAGTTTCATTTTGTACTCTAAATCTTTAACACAATGCAGTATAAATAATTTATTTTTGATTAATGATCTCATTTAAACTGTAGTCTTATTGCATATCATAATAAATAAAACAAATTTAATAAAATGCACTTTGTATAATATAAATATAGTATTCACATCATCCAACTAAACAAACTGTTGAGGTGTCAGCTATGTTCAATATTTTATATATAAATAAATAGGAAACAGTGCCAATGGATGCAAAGTACTTGATAGGTAGCCATAGGTGAATTGATACGTTAAGTTTAAAGAAACAGTAAAATGTAGTTTAAATAATTTTAACATTGATTCATAACACTTTGAACATACACATGCAATTTACTTTATTACATTTTTGATTTAATAGGTCAACCTCAGTATATCACCAGGTAATTATGTGTTTGGTTTCCATGGATACAGACACTCTATGTTGAAGACTTAATGTTTTAATTCAATGTTTTGTAAAATAAAAGTAAAAGTGTTTGTTGGAACTTTCTTAGGCATAAAACTTTAGACAAAAAGAAAGTATTTGCTTAATATTTGAATATGCTTGCATTTATCAAAAAAGATTTATACAGCATTTTAATCCCATTACAATAAATGCTTAAAGTAGTTTTAGATATTATTTTATAGGAATTTCATAGATTGGCCAAATGCATAAAAAATGAATTACATAATCAAGATTATATTTTTTTACTTGTATTGATTCTTTGTATATTTCACATCATGCATTCTGATTCCACTTGTCTCCCTGTCCCCTTGCTTCCACCCTCTACCCTTGTAACCTCCCCTTCAAAACAAAACCAAATTTAAAAGAAAAAGAAAACAACAAAACAAAACACACTCACACACAAACAAAGAAGAATCTTGTCATGGAAGCTGTAGTGTAGTACAATGAGTCACATAGTTTACCCTTTGGTCTGTTCATCTTTACTTGCTACAAGTCATTGGTCTGTTTTGAGGCCTCTGGTGTCTGATACACCCCAATAACGGGCTTTCACTTGGGCTGCTCTGGTATCCTGTTGTCCTGTGAAGACAAAAGTTTCTGTCCTGCCAGCAAATCCCAAATACCCAGAAGCTGCTTCCCAAATAATTGACTCAGAGGCTTAATGTTGCCTATATATGATCAGCTGGTAGCAGAGGCTTATTACTAACTAGCCCTTACACTTAAATTAACCCATAATTCTTATCTATGTTTAGCCATGTGGCTTGGTACCTTTTCTCAGCACAACATTCTCATCTTGCTTCCTCTGTGTCCTGCTGGCAGTTCCTGATTCTGGCCTTTCCTTTTCCAGCATTCAAGGAGATCCTATTATGGATGTAGATTCATCCCCTTCACATGTTCCAATAGTTCATAGATTTGGTGGATGTTGGGGTGGGCCAACTCATAGATCTGGTTCTAGTCCTGGGTGGTAGCTGGGTTGGTCAGCTCCCTAGCTTTCCTCTGTGTCATTACCGGGAAGAGCTCTCCAGCACTCCCTTGGCAAGTTCACTCAATGCAGCCTGAAGCAGGAGAAGGCTATTCAGTGGAAAGTGTGAGGAAAACAATGTTGGTATAAAGGTACATTTTGGAATAGGACAGAGTTGAGGAACCAGGAAAAAAAAACTGAGTCATTTACAAAAGTTATACAAGGCACCAAAGAATCTTTCACAGATTTTTTAGAAAGACTGGCTTCAGCAGGAAAGAGAATGGTCCTGCATTCAGAAGCTAGTCAGATAATAATTGAATCTTTGGCCTTTGAGAATGCGAATGCAGCATGCAAAAGAATAATCAGGCCTTTAAAGACAAGATCTGCACCTTTGAAAGATTGGATTAGAGACACGGTTAATGTTGAGGCTCATGACCATGATAATATGTGGGTAGGAGAAGCAATTTCAAAAGGTTTGAGAAATGTTAGATGTTTTGGATGTGGAAAGCAAGGACATTTGAAAAGGGACTGTAAACAGGTCATTCCTAGAAATAATGTTTCTTCAAGGAACACTGGCAACAGAATGCCCCTTCCTTCTAGAGTATGCAGAAGGTGTGGTAAGGGAAAACACTGGACCCACAAGTGTAGATCATCAAGGGACAGCCAAGGTAATCCTTTACCTCGGTCTTTGGGAAACTCCCAGAGGGGCCTCAGGCAGGCCCCCATAGCAAATCCAGTTCAAATCTTTCCTGCAGTTGTAGAGGAAACCCCTACTCAGAGCAATTAAATAACCAAATGCCTATTGAAATAAATAATGCTGGTCAGGATAATGAAGCAGAGAGAATAGAAAATTCAGGAAAAAACATAAAGAAAATTTTTTGGCAAACTTCTATTAATGAACAAAGACCAAAACTAACAATAAAAATAAATGGTGTTTTGTTGTCTGGTCTGGTAGACACGGGTACGGACATTACCATAATTGCACCAGAATTTTGGCATCCAACTTGGCCTCTTCAGGAGGTAAACGTTCAACTGTTAGGAATTGGGACATTATCTCAAGTGAAACAGAGTGCAAGATGGCTTGAATGTATAGGTCCAGAAGGACAGAGAGGAAAATTAAAACCATATGTCACTAACATAGCTATGAACCTGTGGGGTCGAGACTTGTTGCAACAATGGAATACTCAGATTAACATCCCTCCAAACTTAGAAATAAATTGTAAACTAGCACATGTTTCTGAGACAAATATTAGAAGATATTATTCTAATGAGTGATCACCAGCCATCCATATTATACAAGAAGAGGGCACAACAACTGATCAGCTTCCAAAGACACCAACAGCTCTACATTTAAAATTGTTAACAGACAAGCCTGTATGGGTTCAGCAATGGCCATTAACAACAGAGAAACTCCAGGCTTTAGAAGAGCTGATAGAAGAACAGTTAAATGCTCAGCATATTGAAGAATCAACCAGCCCTTGGAATTCTCCTGTATTTGTTATTAAAAAGAAATCTGGTAAATGGAGAATGGTAACAGACCTTAGAGCAATTAACAAAGTAATTCAGCCAATGGGCTCTCTACAATCTGGAATTCCTTTGCCTACTCTGTTACCAAAAGGATGGCCTCTCATAGTTATTGATTTAAAAGACTGTTTCTTTTCAATACCCTTACAAGAAAAAGACAGAGAAAGATTTGCTGTCACAGTGCCTACTTATAATAATTCTCAACCGGTTAAAAGATTTCAGTGGAGGGTTCTACCACAGGGAATGTTGAATAGCCCAACTCTGTGCCAATATTTTGTACAACAGCCATTAGAAGTGATACGTAAAAAATTTCCTAAATCTATAATTTATCATTATATGGATGATATTTTACTAGCTGACTCAAATGCAGATACTTTAGAAAGAATGTTTGAAGAAGTAAAGAAAATTTTGCCTTGCTGGGGATTACAAATTGCTCCTGAAAAGATACAAAGAGGAGATTCTATTAATTTTATTAATTATTTAGGATACAAAATAGAGCTACAAAAAAATTAGACCCCAAAAGGTACATTTTGGACTTACCAAAATAGGATAGATAATGGAATTATTTTCTCTGAATTTGTCAAATACAAATGGTCTAGACATTGTTTACGTATTTATTACTTGTATATATTGTATATAGTTATTGTACTTTTGCATATAGTTTTTCTTATGTTAGTTATAACCTTTTTACTTTTTTCTTTTTATTAAAATAGAAAAGGGGAAATATGGTGATATTTTATTTGTACTGAAATGTGATTTTATTTGTATGTTAATAAATGAAGTTGCCTGGGTGTCAGAGCTAATAGCAAGCATAGCAGAGCTGTCAGCGGGATCTCTGCCTCTGAAATGTTAGGATTAAAGGTGTGTGCTACCACTGCCTAAATGTATGTTTAATATAGTGTCTGTTCTGTTCTCTGACCCCCAGATAAGTTTATTGGGGTGCACAATATATCAACCACACAAAAGCATATCCATATGGAATTTATATTTCGAAATAATTTTAAGATAAAAATGTCATATAGTGTACTTAATTTTTATACTCCAAAATGTGTGTGAAATAACTTACTCTACTTGAAAGTGTATGCCTAGGTGTTGACATAAAAAACAACAACAAAAGCGTAGTTTCGCTGTACAATTTAAGATATTGGCTCTTCTTGTACAGTATGTACTTATAAAGGAAACCAAGATGGCTTATGCGAGTAAGCTTCTTGTTTCTTTGTTTTTTCGTGACCTGGATGGCAAGGATGGACATGTTCAGTTTTTGCATATTATACATCTTGATGTTATACAGCTATACATACTGTGTTATATTTGAAAATATATTAAAAAACTTTCTTATTGAAGACTAAAATCTCCCTGGTTCCTTTCTAAAAATGTTAAATCCATATACATATATATATATTTATTTAATTTTAATTTTTTATATTTATAAAATTTTATTTTTTTCCATTCATTGAATGTACTTTTTAAAAAATACAAAGTATCCTGTTTATGATTTTTCTTCCTCCTACTCCTCCTCGTTCATCCTAATCTGCCCTCAAATCTGGATACATATCTTTCCTTCTCTTGTTAGGAAACAAACAGGAATCTCAGGGGTAATAATAAAATTTATAAAATACAATAAGATACAGAAAAGTTACTGCACTTAATAACATTTCATAGCTTTTATTACAATACTGTTCACATTTAGATTTTCAGCTTTATGTTTCCCCTGAATCATATTCATCAAATACTTGTAGGATATTTATTAGCTATAATTTTCCCTTTTGTCACATCCTAAAAGCAACTATCTCCCAACTGAATGTTGATTTTCAAATACTTAATTATTGTGAAATTAATTAGTTATGATTTATCTCTAATCTTATCTATGTTGATAGACACATTACAGTGTTCACAAAGCATAGTAAATATATTATTCAATTATATCCAGTCAACCCATTAAGTTTTAATGATGGAGTCCAACTACTATACCTTAATCATGATTCATAAAAATTATTTTTAACTGCTTTTATTTGTAGTGATTCAAAAGTAATATTAACCTAAAATCTCTTGTACAGGTAAAATAGTTTTTTTTAAAAAACATAAATCAATATGAACTTCCAAACAGTAGATCAATATTGTTGTACATCTTTCTAAAGAACTAACTTTACACACACTGAACAGGAGATAGAAGTTTGAGCCAGGACTCTCTGTATAATAAATGATTCAAATAAGATCTGCTTATTACCAAATTTTTACTCCCTACTTATGACTAAGCAAGCAATATTGATTACATGACTTAAAACCATTCAGAAGACAGAAATTTTCCAACTTAAGGTGAACACAGAAAGAATTTGTGTGACTTGGACATTGAGTTCCATATGCAAGGAAATTAGATAATGTGAAATACTCAAGAAGTCTGTGTCAGTATTTACAAAATCAGAATTAGAAGATTGCTGAGAATATTATGCAGAAATTTCTAAGATTGCAAATTTGAAATAGTAATTTTTGGGTCAAGGTGACACTCCTGAGTATAAGATTTGCCTTGGAGTGTGGTTGCTATATCTAGTGTCACTCCTCTGGAGAAAACTAACTTTCCATCTATCAGCAGCTGTCAATTACAAATAGCTTCTTGTTTAAGGTTTGAACTTGGTGCCCATTTCCCTTCTCACTGCTAGCCTTTCGTCTGGGTTGAACTTAAGCAGGATTTGAGGATGCTGTAACAGTCTCTGTAATTTCTTATGTGAATGAGACTTGTTCTGTCTGGATTATCTTCCATGGTTTCACAATAATAGCTCAGAAATTTCTCAACACTCAATGACTTTTCCAGCCCAAATTTCAAATGCCACCTCAATCTTCTCAAAAGTAAACTGTCAAGTCTATCACAGAAATACCTTATTCCTACCACTAATTTCTATCTTAGGGATTTTTTAAATCATTTTTACACCTTATAACACTCTATCATTGAGGTAATTCAAGGAAGAAACTCAAGTAGGGCAGCAATCTGGAGGCAGGAACTGAAGCAGAAGGAACAGAAGAGGTCTACCTAACTAGTTTGATTCCCTACAGCTTTTTCACCTGTTTTCTCATGCAAGACCACCAGCCCAAGGTGTTAACTCTACCAGTGTTCTTGCCTCCCTAAATCATCATTGATCATAAAATCCCTACAGGCAATAAGGATGGAAATATTTTCTTAATTGCCATTCTTCACAGTATGACTATGTTCCTTTAGAGATGACAAAAAACAGCTATCACAACTGTGTCCAAAAGTAGTCTTTAAAATCATTCAAAGTCCCAAATTCATATATTTACTTGGTCAAATCATCGTGTTTATTATTCCAGAAAAAAAAGTATAGGGACTTCAAGAGTGTTCAAATTGAATTCCAAAATATTTGTGTCTTTATAGATGTTCTCTAAAGCACCATTGATTTTATTTTCCTTTTTATTGGATTACTTCCATTCCTACAAGTGTGCTATCATTTCTCACAAGAGAAAACGATTCTTTCACTTTGAACTCTTTTCTGGCCCCATCCTCGCTGAACACTTCCTACCTGCCTATAAGGAGAAACCTTACCACACGCACCCTCTGCCATGATACTCTGCATGCCTCAAGGCCGAAACAGTGGGTAGAGTTGATCTTGAAGTGAAACTACTGAAGCAGAGAGCTAAAACAAATCTTCCTTCCTTTTAAATTGTTTCCTCCTTATGTTCCTCAGTGTGACAAAATCTGACCACTTCAATTATATGCCACAATATTTGCTTCATATGCCTGAATATTTTTAAGTAAAATTAATATTTGAATTAGAAAGTAGTATAGATACTTGCAGATTTCGTCTTTTACTTAAAACATGAGCTAATGGAGAATTTGATGTTTCTACAATCAGCTGAGATGAACCCGGAATGGTTGTGTTACATTGCTCAAAACAGAAATGGAAACACTTCTTCAAGGCTCTGATCTGAAAAAAAAAAATGATGCACTGTTCCATATCTGTGCATGTCATAATTCAATATTTGATCTTGCAATTCTTGCTTCTGATGCACACTTGGGGTACCAACCATACATGATTCAAAAGTATTTATTTACGCTTGGCTCATTTTTTGAATGATTATTGAACATTCCATTTTCCTTGAAATTACCATTTCCCATTAAAGTCAGTATCATCACACAAATGTTTACCCTAAATAAATCAACAAATAAGGCTAAGAAAATATCCAAGCAATTTAAAAAATGAAATTAACCAGGAAATTATGCAGTGAGCTTAACCGAGGATGCAGTTTATTCTTCATGTAGAAGCAGAAGTTCATAATTTGAGATTTATGCTACTAATTCTGGAAGTAGCATTATGCACCAAAAGTGCCAGATGAATAAACTTGAAGTAAATAACAATTTAAAAATAATAATAGTTTTACTTAGATTATTTAAAATAAGAAAGTTTAATAGTTATGGTCCTGGAAATAATTACACCCTGAAAAACCATTATAAGACAAAATTATGTTATCTTCTACATGTTTATGTAAAAATTATATGAACATTTACAAACAATAGTCTATAAATACACAGTAGGTGAATATTTATGTTTAATATTTTGTTACAATGAACTGATAATACAGTCATATTTAAATATCCAAAGGAGAAATTTCTCTTCACATGAAATTAAATGCTTATATTGTTTAAAGAGTTTGCAAAATGAATCATTGTTAATAATGCTTTCAGTTATTTTTATGCTTTATATATTTAGAAGTCATAAAATTTTTGTGAAAGAATGAAATTTAAAAATTGTTTAAAAATGTTGTTTAACAAATGTTATTTTAACTGGCTTTAATTAAAAGTGTACGTCTATCCTTTCACACATTTCATAGTTTTTAATTGGATGACTGATATTTCTATTCACCTCATGGGAAATAGGGTCATGCTGGTCTCCCGAATTTTAGAAGAAACATTATGTTTAATATAATAGGAAAAGCTCAGTATTTGAGAGCCAAATCAATACTACCATATATCTGGATGGGATGTGTTCAGAAATTACACTTGGTGACTGAGAGTGGTTAGACCAATGCCCTCACATACTGCAGTTTTCTCATATGTACGGATTGGTAATCATTGTTTATCCTATAAAGTAGAGATCATAAAGAGCTAATGATAAGACACCTATAATAAAATATATGTTTTCAAATTTGTGAATTGTTTATATATAGAATTATTTAAATCTAGTATACTTGAATAGTGGCGGACTATAGGTACTGATGGGCAAGGACACTTTAGCATGTGAAGTCTACTAGAGGACCTTCTATAATTCTTCACACAAATATTTCATTGAATTTTGACTCAATACAGAAGTGCAGAGAGATAAAGAAGGGGTTACTTTGAGGGGAGTGGATAAACCATTAGCAGAATTTTAATATTGTACTTAGTATTCTGATTCTTCATTTCCTTTATCCTGTTGTTGCTGATTTTTCTGGCCTGAGAGTTTTTGTGGTGAACCAGTGTGCTGTTCAAAAAAATCATCTCTGCAATAATGTAAATTAGTGTTTATAAAGCTTGTTTCAATGCTCTCTACACTTGTTTCCTCTAGGAGATTTTCACAAATCTCTGAACTAACATCATTCAAAATCACCACAAACTGCAACGTTCCAAGTATCCTTTATTTTGTGAATTGCAAATCAAATCAAGTTTAACCACAGGAATATCATTTCAACATTTTGAAATAGTAAACCATTGACAAGTAAAACGGTCTACATGGATTGCAAGAGCATTATGCACAGTGGATAAAAGCCAATAGTATAAGACTACACATTTTTAAAATGCAATACAATTTTACAAATGAGAACCAAATAGGTAGGTCACTCATGCAGAAGAAGAGTGAATATTGATGTCAGAAGGATCGGCCTTTAAGAGGGCACATCCTTTTACAGCAGGCACGTTTCCAGCTAAAACATATCACAGTGCTGACAAAGTTCAGGGGAATTAGATTTGAAAAATATTTTCATTTATGATGACTTGTACCATAATTACATCCAGTTACATCCAAGGATATCTTGGATTGCAAGAAAATTTTAACTTTATTTGTAATTAAATAATGTTTATGTACAGAATTAATGTGCTCAAAGCTTGTGATGGATTCAAAAGTTAAAACTTAACTAAAGTTAATCATTAAAGACTAAAATTAACATCAATTTTATTCTTTCTTTTGCATTTCAAGGGGCAAAGAAAGAAGTATATTGATTGTGGCCAATGGTGTTTTCTTTTTTGAGTGACTCATATGTCAAATTTACCTTGCTCTTGATGCGCTCATTATAGGCACTCCACTAGTGTCTCACATTGTGGGCAGAGAAATGGACCATAAGGGATCAGTTAAAAGTGTCACAGTTTCAATAGTCTCCCTAATTAATATACTTTCACAAATAAGCATTTAAATAGAAGATAACTGTGAACTAGTGGACTATTAAGGACATTAATTAAAATTAAAAACTATTTACAGGTAACAAAAACTAAATGAAGGCTATAGCTAAATTTTCATAATTAAATGATGGGTAATATGATGTTGCAGCTATATGGATCCCGAGAGCATCTGAAAAATATCCTCTTCTTTTTGCATTAATGCTCTGAGAAAACAAGCACTTTCAGCAAGGTTGCAGGATACAAAAATAACACACAAAACACTTTTGAAAGTGCTCAACATCTTTGGCCATCAAAGAAATGCAGATCAAATAAACAGTGCTTTAAGATTCCATCTCACCCCTGTCAAAATTGCTCTCAGGAGGAATGCAAATATTGGCATGGATGTGGTAAAGGACTTCTTAAACACTATGGTAGTTATGTAATTGAATACAGAAACTTGGAAATCACTCTGAAGTTTTCTCAAAAACTAGAAATAGAACAATATAACCCAACTTTAGCCCCCCTTGATATGTACCCCCTGAACTTTATATTTGACTATAGAGACATTTACACATCCATGTTCATTGACTTTCCCTTCAGGATGACTAGGAAATAGAATTAGCATTGATGTCCAACAGACGAACAGATAGGAAGAGTAAGGTAATAATGGCATATTATACAGCTGGAAAGAATTAGCATTGATGTCCAACAGACGAACAGATAGGAAGAGTAAGGTAATAATGGCATATTATACAGCTGGAAAGGAAAATGAAATCTTGAAATTTGCAAATAAATGCATAAAAATGAAAAAAATACATAATAAGTGAAGTAGTTCAGGCCTAGAAAGAAATATGTCACATGTTTTTTTTTTCTTGTATGAGCATATTAGCTTCAAATGTTTTGTTTATGTGTTTAACTTTGAGTATAAGCAGAATCCATGAAATTAAAAAGGGGGTATTATGGAAGAAAATGTTAAGATAGGGGACGCAGTAGGTAAAATTAAAGTAGGGAAGTAGAATGTTAGACGTAGAAAGACTTAAAAAATAAAAGGAATAAGAATTTGGTGGGTCAGGGTTAGGATTAATCTAAACGAAGGTTTATGAAAAAAACATATGTCTATTACCTTGAAACACCACTAAAATATAATAGGAGGGATAACAGAATACTTCTGAATTTAAAGCATAGGGTGGGGGAACACTTGGGTTTAAAATATTAGACAAATATGGGGTCTAGGGGAAGAAATTTTAGGTGGGCTAACCTAAATTAAGGATGCACAGACTAGCTCTATGGAAGCACTGGTTAGCAATCTAATTTCAAAATATTGGTTTAAAAAATGAGTTCACATGGCAGTCAGTACCTTGTACTGGAGAGACAATGCTACTGTCAGAAGACAGGGACCATTGATGAAAATCACATGCAAGGAAGCTATAAGATGCCTCTTGTGATTTTTTTTTGTCAGTTGGGCCCAATTTGTCTCCAAAAAAGCAGTCTATTCCCATTGCCTTTGGTTACTCACTATATCTACGTGTATGACCCTTTTGCTGAAGACATCACACATTTTTACTGCAGGACATGGAGAAATCAATCTCAAGCAAATGGACCAAGTTCCTCCTTGCTTTCATAGTGCTGGAAGGTACTATGGACAATGGAAGGGGAGAAAAGACATTAATGGAGAAAATATAGTATTGTTCTTATGTAGTACTGGACACTGAGTGGTGCTACAATTCTGAAATACTGAATGACAAGGCAAGATGTAACCACTGGTGCAATAATGTCACAGCTGTTAAGAGTGATCTACTATCTGATTGCATGTGAACCCTGTTCCATGGGAAGTCATTTCATGCCTAGTACTATAATCCTGGTCAAAAGTCAGTGGTCAAAGATGTCATAGGCCTTAAGGTAGAACTTGTCGTTGTGACTTCAACACATGATCATGGTGTCATATTGCCTTCTAAATATTTATGTTTATATATATAGAGAGAGACATAGTCAGATGATCAGAGGTTTTTTTTTAATTTGTTTGCTTGTTTGTTTTCAGTGATTACTAGTCAATACAGATGTGCATAACTAAACAAAGTGCTAGAAAGAAAAAAAAACTGAGCCTGTATCCCTAAATGGGACACTTGTATCATCCTCTTACCCCTTGCCAAAGCTCAGGGAAAAAATAGGGAAGTAAGAAGTAAAAGATGTAAGAGTCCCAAGATGAGAGGTGTGCTGTGAAAGGCATTTTTCTGCAGATAATGAGGCTGCTGAATTAATAAACTCACGCTAGCTTTGACCTACACATTGTCAAGCCAGCGTAATCTCCTACATTCACGGGTGAGATGAAATCCAGCTTTCTCCTCCTTACGGAAGAGTTATTGTAATTGATAGCTGCTGGGGGAGGGGAAAATCACTATTCTTTGAGTGTGTGGCCACTGATAGGCTCCCCATGTACATAGGTGCAGCATTACTAGGATTAGTGGATTATCAAGACAATGAGACATAAAGTTTTCATGGACAAAGTGATAGAAGAATAGAAAAGGAGAGTTGCGGGGCAATGAGAAGATTATTTGATTATATTTCTTTAAATGCAGCTATAGAAAAGTCTTAAAGAATAATTCAAAAGCCGCAACAGCAATGAGATAAAATGTCCTATAAGACAATGAACATATAAAAAAGGAAATAAGGATAGGTGAAATCTCAACTAAGAAGTAGCCAGGAGCATCTGTAAATCACTGGTCATCTGTATCATGCTACATTTATGGTGACAGGGTTTATGTCTGAGTGGGTATCATTCCCTTCTAGGTACTGCTGCTGCAAGCAACGAACTTCAGAGAGACTTTTCAAACCTATGAATTCACAGATACAGATAATGCCAGGAGAGGGCAGAATGAGACAGAAGACAAGAGAACCTGAAGGTGAAATTATATAACACTGCCGGGGGTGAATATCTTCTATCCACACCATCCTTTGGGTGAGTCACAATATTGGAATTCAAGAAGTGTGCTACTAAATATGGCTCCTTCTTGCAGATGTGTGCTGGCAGAGAGGTATCATCAGTCACACAAATATGCAGGCCTTCCACGCTTGTCCCCAAGAGGGTTAGTCAAAGAAATTCCTGTAAGTGCGAGAAAGATTCCCAGACACCAAACACAAGTACTAACTGACTTCTAAGTAGGCCATTGCAGCCTGGGGATGCCAGCAAAACATTGAACTACACACGCAGAAATATCTATCGCTATGAAGGAAAAAGTACTTCTTTGTTGCAGAGAATAGCAGCTCCCCTGAAGTATCAGACTACTGCTAAGGACAGGGGAAGCAGAGGGAGAAACCGCATCCATGTCAACTATGAAGAATTACTGACTGATGTTCTAAACCTTTGAATTTTTCTTTTCTATTTTCTGCACACTGCTGTACTTCAGTGCTTTGGTTGTGATGCTTTGCTGTGTGTCTCACCTGAACGGACTTTTACTGTGGTCTATCTCTTCACTACTCTATAGTGTTTCTCTGTTGTTTCCTACACCTCCAACCCATGTCCTTTCCATTTCATTCCAATTTTGTTTTCTATGTACTCCTTTTTCCATCTTCCTATCATTTTCCTTTTGAATTATTAATATCCTTAACACAAAAAGTCTATAAGCTATCATTTTCCAGTTCACACCAGAACTGCTGCCAATCAACTACATGTTACCTCAGTTAGCACCACCTCCTCCTTTTTCCCTTCTTTTTTTCTCTTCCTCTCTTTTTGATTTGTTTTAAATGTTGCTATCATCTATGCTTATCAATCATTACTTGTTCCTTTGTATATCTCAAAGAGACAATGTTTGAGTGATGTGTTCTTCAGCACCAGTCATTTCAACTTTAGACCTCACCAGTTTAATTGCACAGTGATGTTCTAGAATGCAATTTTTAATCATAATGTGACTACTCTGAAGACACCAGTCTTTTTTATGAAGTGCTCTCCATTGTCTCCATTCATAAAGTAGATGAACAGATGTCAGCAGCAGCCCAAGCAGATACCTGAGTACAGATTTATGTTCAGAAAGCTGCATCACACTGTGATTTACCACACATTGGTCCCAAGACACAGTATACTTTTATATTTGGTGCTTATTCAAAAGGGGATATTATAGGAATTAATAATAGATGGCCATTGCTGTAGCCTACATATCGGATCTCTAGTAATGCATTTTAAAATTAACTTCCTGAAAAGATTAATAACTCATAGAATTCCATTCCCCTTATTTGATATTTATGAGTCATGATATGAGTACTACAGGAGTTTTTCACAGTGATATATCAGAAAAGTAGTCTTATAATGCTAGGTGATACAATGTGAGTATTATGTATGATTATGAAAGGCTAAGCCATATTTAGGTCTCTCCCCATCTCTCCTAATTTTCTATTCTGCAATGTCCTCATGTCAGTTACAATTGTCTGTGACATTTGAGGATCCTTTTTCTCACATGTTTCTGTGATGGCCTCTACAGGGATATGAAAGGCCTGTGCACCTGTGTCCCTAATGGGCTCTCATTTGCTGCACACATCCATATGAAGGAGCCATGCTTAGTAGCATTATATCTCCCTTTGTTTTACATGCTCTTCCTTGGATCTTTACTTTTGTTTGATTAAAAAAGTAAGAAAAAAATTTTAAAGTAAGCTATGTTTACTTTTTATATTTTAAATATCATAATTGATCAAAAACATTGATAATTTGGAAAATAATTTCATTACCTGATAAATGAACATGTTGAAACACAAGATACTTTTGCTATTAGCTTTAAATGTTCATACCTTATATAATTCATTTCATATCTTACATTTTATAGTATAAATAACAAATTGATACAGCCAGCCTTGTGTGACTTTGGAGAACTGCTTTACAACTGTTTCTCCAGTGAAATATACAAATCTCCTTGGACTAGTAAAATGATCTTCAAGCTTCAATTTCTTTGAAGCAACTGTAACAAAGCAGGATCTAGTGGTGCTTGATATGATATGTGGAGGTCAAGCTTTTTGGAGTTTGAAAGAACTAATTTAAAAATGTAATAGGTTAGATTGAACCCTGTCTTAAATTAATACTTTTCACATCATCTAAGAAAGGAACATGGAGACAATGATGAAAAATCGTTCTTACAGGTTATGTAGTTCTTTTGAGAAAATATTTAACCATTTTACGGAATGTTATGCAATCTCTTTTTCTGGCAGTATTTGTAATAAACAATGTATTTCTTCAAACTCTATTTTTGGCACATGGCTGAAACCTTAATTGGAAACCATTAAAGCCCTTATAGGTTCAGATAGAGGCAGAATGGACAGCATAACTCTATTAGAAAAGCTGATTAGAGGAAATCACCCTGAACACAAGTTTGCAAAAGGTGTTAAGGAACATGGTAGGGAGATAAAATATGGTGAGTCCAGAAAAAGAAATAGGAGAAAAGGAAGATGAATGCCACAAGAGTGGTTAAAAAATTCTGCTGAAATCTGCACTTAGACATTGCTGAAACAAAGAGATTGACTGCCAATCAGAGATTGTGGTTGGACACAGATAGCATTCGTGTTGACCCACCATAAAAACCACATACTCTCTCTCTCTCTTTCTCTCATTCTCTTTCGTACATACACACATGTACATATACACATAAATACATATGCACACACAATTGTAAAGCATAAAAATACACATAAGTATACATGCCTTCCTATGGTCCTCACTAACAAATAATTCAGAAAATATAATGACGTTAAAATTTAAATCTATCAAACTGGAGAGCATTTGAATAATCTATTAAATATAGAAAAGAGTGTTTATTATATATTCAAAGAAGAATAATTTGATTTTATCAAAGAAATATGAGAAATTGTTATCTATTCTTGCTATTGTTTTTATCCATAGTGAAAACTCCAGCCTTGTAAGACCCGATAATAGACTAAAAATAAGCAAAGAATGATATTTGATTAAATGTAGATAATACATAGGGGAATCCATTAAATAATTTCAATATATGCTTTCCACAGCCCATGAAAGCCCAAAGACAGGCTAGGATAGCTGTATGAAGACAAAAAGAACACACATGATACCAAATATAAAACCATGTAACTGCACATAGCTACATGGCTCTTGTGAATGAGGCCAGAAGACAAGGCCAGTTTAACGACTTCTGTAATATTAGTATATGTAAAATTCAATTAACTTACAAAATAATGTGTGGTATTTTACTATCAGTAATTTTGAATATCAGCAAAAATAAAAGGAAAAAGTGTTCTGAGGAAATATAGCTAATTTATTAATGAAGTACATTTCCCCAAAAAAATTATTAGCAAAGCTTTTGAGAGTATAATGGTGACATTTTAAACACACAAATTTTCAAAAGTAAACATTCTTTATGATATTTCTTTGAAGGGTATTTAAGCAATAGACTCTGCATGTGGAACATACACACCAGGAAGAACACATGTTTTTCAGTAGAGTGGTATGAGGAAGTCTTAGAATGATATTGTTGTACATTAGGGCAAGGAAGTAAGTTCAAGAAAAAATAGGACAAGGAATGTCAAAAAAAGTTAAATCACAAGTATTCATTACAATAATCATTTAATTTCCATGTGGCTTAGTCAGCCTGGTACCTTAATCAAACAGGAGTTACTGGATGAGAATAACAATAGATACTCATTTTCATCAGGGCTGGAGGCTGGCATATGAAGAGTCAAGGTGCAAGCAGAGTTGTGCAATGGTAAGGACCTTCTAAAGTGGATGAAAGCTAACAGATATCTGTCATGTCCTATAAGGTGGGTAGAAAAAGGGGAAGTGAGGGAAAGAAAGAAGAGAGGGATAAATGAGGGAAAGAAACCGGCACTCTTGTTTCTCCTGTAAATGTTCTTATTCTATCTCTGAAAATCTTTATCTCAACATCTAAACTTAGTTACTTTCTGAATTCATTCTTGAAAAGAGACAACGTAATAAGGACTTGGAGTTACCATATTATTTTTTCCTTAAAACAAGTCTGGTTATGCACCCAGACTCGTCTCAGACATAAGACCCTCCTGTGCATGCCTTACAAGTGCCTCTCACCTGTGTTATACTAATTTTAAAGTGACACAGTATGTAAGAAGAAATTAACAAAGTTATGTTATTTACCATTTCCATCAAACGTCTTGATGTTGAAGGCAATTAAAATAACTAGTTGAAGTAGAACATAATTAATGTTCATTTATTATGAATGTTCATTATTATGAAATGTCATAATGACATTTCATCATTGTGTGAAATAAGTCGACAAAGGAAGAATATACTAAAATACAATATCATTTATGTAGTAACTATCATAAGCCAGTGCTGAAACTTAATTTTATATATATATATATTATATAAAAAGGAAATTATAATACTTTCTTTTCTACTGGAAAACATCTAAAATAAATGAAAGTTTTCATAGCACTTGTGAGGACTATAAAAATAAAAATAAAAATCCCATAATTTTTATTAATCTCAACACAATCATTATAATGAAGAAAAAATCAATAAGAACATTCTGAAATATGTACCTAAACCAATTCTGACTTCAAGAATAAATGAAAATAATTGTAATTCACTGTTTTGTTAGTTAAGTGGGGATAATTATTACTTTTGTGCTGTGCTGAAATAAAAATAGACAACTTTTACTCTATTAAGTTATTTTAAAAATAAAAAGAAATGGGTTAGTATAAATAAAAGTGAAAAATGAGTTTTACTGTGTTAGAAAACTATCATTTTATAAATACACAAAATCTCATATCAATAGAACTAAAATAACCCTGCATATAAGCTTATATTTAGGAACACATGTGCATATAAATATATATGTATATAAGCATAAAATAACTTAACAATTAGTAAAAAATAAAAAAATAAAAAACAAAACCACAAGGAGGACATGAGTTTGAAGGAAAATGAGGTAGGGTATATGAGAGTGTTTGGAGGGAAGAAGGAAATGGAAAAATGTAATCAAATCATAATCTCAAAAATAAAAATATATATTTTAAAATAACTATATGTGTGTATAAATATACATATTAAATGCACATGAGAAAAATCTTACTGTAAAATACGTCATCCCTA
>CABHPH010131892.1:0-17319 GCA_902168325.1 Peromyscus nudipes | reverse complement strand
GACAGTGATGGTTGAAGGATGGATGGGACCACACTCTGACCAGAACTACTTGACTATTACCTCTAGCTCTCTATGCAAATCCAAATCTTATGTACCCTGAATATGGACCTGGGGTTACTGGACCCCTTTATTTGTCCCCTTTCCGATGTGGTCATATTGAATAAATCTCTCTGCTTCCACCATGTCTTGTCCCTTTTTAAAATTATTGTTTCTTTATTGCAATGTGCATATGCATAGGCACGACACAGATGTGAGAGCCAGGGGACAACTTATGCGTCCTGGGGATCGAACTCAGGTCACCGAGTTTGGGGGCAAGCGCCTTTACCTGTTGAGTCATCTTGACAGCCCTCCCTGGGTCTTTCATACATGTATTGGTGATGCGTGGCCAAGGCTAGCGTTTTAAGACAATCAGAACCTAACCTTAGTCCCTTAAATGTCCGGTAACAGAAATGTCACTCTTACATTCCTCTTAAAACCCATTTGCAAAGTGATGCAAAACCCCTTACTTAACGCTGGCATCCAGCAATATTTTAAAAATCAGAAAAAGACACTTCCCCCACAAAAAAAGATAAAGAATCTTTCCTGTGTGAGTAAACCAAAGGAGCCACATTTCTGCTCTGTGAAATCTTCCCTAATGGCCACCACAGCCAAATCGAAGCCCAGTTGTGGAGTTCTGCTTCGGCTCCCTCAACCAATCTGTCACTGGAAGAAAAGGAGCCAGCACTTATGTCTGAGAGGAAGGCATTTCCAAAGCGCCAGGGGACCCGTCTATTCAAAGAACAATGGGGTGAGTAGAGCGCTAATGAGGGGATTCCAGCTCTGGGGCTTCTGGCAGAACCGTTTCCCTCTGGGGCCCCTTCTGCTGGATGTCAAGCAAGCAAATACAGCCTGTGATGGAAAGGTTCGTCTCCACGGCTCATCAGTCTCACCTGGGGAACTGGAGCCCATGCACTGGACCCAGTCCTGACGTGACTGATGAGCAAAACGGTGGGCCTGTGAGCTAGGAAGTCCCCCAAGTGATGCTGTGATGAGCTTCGTGACAGGCACCAAACCTGAAGGGCCTTACTTAAAAGCTCTAGACTTGGTGTTCTCTCTCTCTCTCTCTCTCTCTCTCTCTCTCTCTGTCTCTCCAGTCAAGTGTGGATTCCTCTGTGGTGTCACTGCAGGTGCTAGGCGCCACGGCACACAAGAGGTCAGTGGACATTGGATATCTGTCCTTGCCATCCATATTCCTTGAGATAGGGTCTTGAGCTTGCCACTATGTATACCAGACGAACTGACCCCCAAATTTCTCCCATCTGCATGCCATCCAATTTGAGGAGTACTGAGATTACAGATACGCACTAACCCGCCTGACATGACATGCGTTCTGAGGATTCAAACCTGTGTCCTCACGGTTGTGCAACAAGTACTTCACCCACTGACCCTTCTCCCCAGCCCCAAAGTCTCTGGTTTTTAACCATCAACTGTAGACAAATTTCTAAGCAGTCTTATTAAATAAAAAACACAGAGCCAAATATAGGGGTGAAAGCCTTAGAGATCAGGGAAATAGGTATAGCCACCAGCTAACCTTACCTCACCACCATGCCGCAGCTTCCAAAAGTGCCATGACTTCCTGTCTACCCAGGCTTTTATTGCCTTGCTGTTCTGCCCTCTCATTGGCTCTTAGCCCAGCTACCTCACTTCCTTATCACTGCCTGTCTGTACAGACCTCCAGGTCTCTATGGTTGGTACTGGATTAAAGGCATGTGTCACCATGCTTGGCTCTGTTCCCTAGTATGGCCTTGAACATACAGAGATTCTGCCTACTAAGTGATAGGATTAAGGGTGTGTGCTACCACTGCCTGACTTTTGTGTTTACTTAAAATGGCTTGCTATTTCCTCTGATCTCCAGGCAAACTTTATTTATTAACATACAAATAAAATATCATCACATTACAGCACAAATAAAATATCACCACAATCAACAAGATGCAACACTTTAAAACTGGGTCACCTTTAGGGAACCAGCAATGGCGCACACCATGGTTCTTCTTCCTGGAAAGAGAAGGCAGCCAGCCAGGATCAGGCCTGAGACAGGTGCAGGGACCATTTGCAGGGCGCTGATTGTTCCTCAATCATGGGATGCAGAGTCCGAGGGGGAAGGCCGCAGGGAGTTAAACCACTTAATGTTCTGCTAACCAGCCCTTCAATTAACTTGACATGTGAGATAATGAGGCTATTAAGAAGTGAGCACTTCTTAATTGAGAGTGGGAAAATTTGTTTTATATTTTCAAAATCATCGGTAATGAGCATTATTAATTTTACAATCAGGACAAAAAAATCTTGCAAAAGTGTTTGGCTGTTTTGAGCCCTCGAGAGAGTCGGATCCACCCACAGGAGTTTAGCCAGCGCTTTCTCACCTACCTGGAAGCTTGGAGTATGAGCGCACACCTGACAAAGACAGGTGGTTTTGCTTGTACTGTTGGGGTCCTGCTAGTTTTCCTGCTTCATCTGCTACTGACCTACACTTCAGCTCAGAGCCTAGTTACGAGCAACTCATTTGCAGTCTCTCGGTCATTCCTGCTTCGTATGCAATCCCATGCAGCTTTCTTTGCATAGACTGCGGAATACCCTCCTCTTTCCTTTCCTTCAGCTTCTGGACTCTGCCCAATGAGCTTGCGTCACCTTTCAAATCTCCCTTCAAATACCTCCTCTGAAGACATCTCAGACTCCGCTTGAGAGACTCTTGGGCTCCATCTCCTGGGGTCTGCTGGCCAGGCTCTCTGCACTGCCGTCAGAGCAGTAGGAAGACCGTATTGTGAGTACGTGTCCCTCTCCTGCGGATAGTCAGGTGATGGTTGCCAGTCCTGCCTCAATCACGTTCTCACTTGGGCCTCAAAGTAGCTTCTCCACTGCAGGTAGCCCTTGATTTACATTGCTTGCACTTCTTCACTTTGATTTCATGATGAGGTCAAAGTGACATGCACTCATTAGAAGCCCTCCTTTCAAAATCTTGGTCTTTCTCCAGCTCTTTCAATGCTGGGTAGCAGCCAGCAGTGGCCAGGAGATCACAAGGGAAAGCAACCAGCATTCCAGAATGCTCTGTGTGGCTAAGTTACCTGGTTTTAGAGGTTAGTGTGTAACAGGTCAAGCGTCTCTAATCAGAAATCTGAAACTGAAATGCTCTGAACTTGGAAAGGTTCTTGAGTGCTGAAATGACAGTCCAAGTGGAAAATCCCACATGTGGCCTCATGTGACAGGCTGCATTCAAAATGCAGGGGCGCGAGAATAGTGCATAAAATTATCTGTAGGCTGTGTGTGTAAAGTGTATGTGAAACACAAGCACATGTCATGTTTAAGATGTGTGACTCCTCTCCCCAGGATATCTCATTATACATATGCAAATGCTTCCAGAGCTAGAGAAATCTGAAGCGGTTCTCCCACCGGTCATTCTACAAAAGGGATACTCAACCTGCATATGCATTTTTGAACTTAGAATATTTTCACCTTAGGGGATTTGGGGCGATGTAACCCCATCCTGAGTCAAGGAGCATCTGCAGGTGAGGAAACAGACTTAGGCATAGTAACTTGGCCAAATCTCCCAGCAGTGTGTGTGTGTGTGTGTGGGGGGGAGCCATCAGGGGTTCAGCTGTGTGGCACAATCCGGGTTGGGCTTACCGCCAGATCTGGGTTCTCAATTGCCACATTGGCAAGTTTGGATCAGAGACTTTCCTTTCGCGCTGGTCTTTGGTGTCCAGCCTAGTGAGATGCTTCCTGAATAACTGTGGAAGGTGTAGATTAACCTGCTCGGGGCTTGGCAGGTTCCACCCCAGTAAACCATGCCTGAGGCTGGCCTTACCTGGTGGGCTCCCTTGTTTAAACACTTGGGACTCAAGCAGTCAGTTGCATGACAGACACTGGACTCGAATGTCATTTTTGACAACAGGAATAGAATAATGAAAGGACACATCCATGTCTTAATTTAGTGATAAAGCCAGGGGTTTTTTAATCTCTATGATTTTATATAATATTGTAATTAAACTTTTTTTTTTAAGACAGAGCCTCAGTGCACAGCCCAAGCTGGTCTTGAATTCTCCATGTTCCTGCCTCAGCCTCCCAAGTGCTGAGATTACAGGTGTGAGCTACCTGTAGGCTCAATTCAATGTAGTTGAATTGCCATATACATTCTTTTAATTTGAAAGAGAATTTACAGAGCTCTGACCTTATGGACAGTTTGGAACCGGGCAGATTTTATAAAATTCTGTCAGGGTTGAGTTTTCCAAAGTGGATCCCTGGAACATGGTTTTGTAAGAGAATACCTTAATTTTTGAAAAGGGGTACTGAAGAATTCCAGGTTCAAGAATATGGGCCTGGTTCTCAGATGTTTCAGGAAGTAAGAGTATGCGTGGGGTGTGTGTGTGTGTGTGTGTGTGTACATGGGTGAGGGGGGAGGGGAGGAAAGAAGAAGGAGGAAAGACACCAGTGAAAAAGTCAATGGGAGAAATACCTGATGCTAACAACTCCAGCAGCAACATACGAATCTGAATAGATGAGTGTTTTTTGTATTATTCTTATAGTTTTACAAATTTTCTATAAGTTTGAATTATGTCTCAGTAAAGAGTTAAAACAAACAAACAAACAAACAAACAAACAAAAACTAAAGCTTCAGTGTGAACAAAGTCATCATTACCAGAGGAGGTGAAACTGGTGGTTTGCTTCGCAGCACCTGCCGAACCTGAGACCGGTGGCTGTGGAGCCTGGAGGCTGCGTGAATCTGCGGTTGGACCAGCACGGCCACTGTTCTGGACCTATTCACGGGTCCTGAATGTGCTCCCAGTTCAGCTGGCCCAGTTCTCCCAGAGGCAAAGGGTTTTCCTGCAGATGTGATGCCAGGAGCACAGTCACGTCTGTGCACCCAGGAGCCCCCATCCCATTCCGTGCCAGAGACACAGATGGTGGCTGGATTCCAGCCACAGATGCAGCTCCCTCAGGAACAGTGAAGCCTCCGAGTAGAGCATGCCCCCTCTGGGTCACAGGCCCGAGGGGACAGTAGCATCTGTGTGACCGAAGACTCACCCTCTGTGAGTGGAACAGTTAAGGCTATCTGTGGCCTCGCATCTGCTGGTCCCATTCACTATGGCAAGGCTGTGCACATTCATCTTCAGACCTTCTCACCCAGCGCCTGAACTCAGCATGGAAATGTCAGCTGCTCAGGCCTGGACTGTCTTTCTGCATTAGAATCACTCTACAAGCATCTTCAGAACATCTTCTCTGTGAGATTACTTCCTCTAGCCTAGGGTCTTGTAGTTATTTCCTCTGGAGGCAGCACTCCTTCCTGGAGATGCTAAACTCACAACGAAGTTAGGAGAGCTCTAACATTACAAGACTCATAAGGCCCCAGCCCCCCTGAGGTCCCTCCTTGAGGTTACATAAGCTTAAACAATTACTAGGGAGAGAAGAATCTCTTGGTTGCAAGTTATTCAGGGAGTTTCAGGGATGCACGTTCCATGAGACTGTCCCCGCTGGGGGCGGGGCGGTTCAGCAAGGCAGCTGCCCCAGTCACCTGTGTTCCTGTAAGTGACCCCAATAAATGCTTTGGTTCACCAAGTTAAACTTGGGTGAAATGATTTCCTTAGCCTGTTGTTCGTTGTAGAATATTATTTTAAGGTGTGTTACTTTTGTTTAGGTTACATTTGTTTTAGATCTGGGAACCTGTCTTACTGTGCCTGTCTAAAAACCTGACCAGTCTAATAAAGAACTGAATGGCCAATAGCAAACAGGAAAGAGGAATAGGTGGGGCTGGCAGGCAGAGAGAATATGTAATATGTGGAAGGAGAAGTCTGGGAGGAGAAGCGAGAAAAGATGGAGGGGTGAAAGGAAGTAGTAGCCCGAGACATCAGGGGCCAGCCACCCAGCTACACAGCCAGCCACGGAGTAAGGGTAAGATGTACAGAAGTAAGAGAATGGGAAAAGCCCAGCGGCAAAAGGTAGACGGGATAATTTAAGGTAAGGACAGCTGGTAAAAAATAAGCCAAGCTAAGGCCGAGCATTGATAGTTAAGAATATTCTTAAAGCCTCCATGTGTGTGATTTATTTGGGAGCTGGGTAGCCGGGCCCCCAAAAGAGGAAAAAAAAACAACAATTGTTGGTGTCCTATCTGGGGTCCATGGACATTTGTTCACCTCTCCAGCAGGACCATACTGAGAATTTATATGTAAATTATTCTTTTGTTCTCAGACTAACTCCATTGAATATGGTATAATGAATATCCTCACACTTCCCCAAACTGGAAACCGAGACACAAAGGTTAAAGAGCTGCTGAAGTAGCCAGAGAAAGAGAAGTAGAGATTTCCCATTTGTCAGGGGAAGTGGGGAGATCTGCAGTGAGTCCATATCAGGTTAGGGAAAAGAGGGGGTGACGGAGATCCCAGCTCCTGGTGAGAGATGAAGGCAGTGTGTGTGTGTGTGTGTGTGTGTGTGTGTGTGTGTGTGTAGATAGATATCAGGGCAAGTATCATTTACATGAGTACTAGCCCAGTAAAAACTATGAGGTGAAAATAATTTAAAACAAGGACACTCCGGACAGAGTTCCACATGTGGGCAGTGTGATGTCACTCAGGACTGAGTCCCACGTGTGGGCAGTGTGATGTCACTCAGGACGGAGTCCCACGTGTGGGCAGTGTGATGTCACTCAGGACGGAGTCCCACATGTGAGTGTGAGCAGTGTGATGTCACTCAGGACGGAGTCCCACGTGTGGGCAGTGTGAGGTCACTCAGGACGGAGTCCCTCGTGTGAGCAGTGCAATGTGCTGGTGCAAAAACAAAATGCAAGTTGAGGTCCTCATAACTGGTGGTGGCCAAGTCCTTTCTGGGAGCTAAGTGCCTTGCAACATGTTGGAAGAATGAAATAATTTGAAACAAGTGCTTTCAGAAGTGAGCGATAACCTTCCTGATTCTACAAATGAGTAAATGGAGGTATCCCTGAAGAAGGACCTGTGCAACTGGTATAACAGAGTCCATAAAGCTTCAAATGCTTCACGATAGCTAGTAAATGAAGAGGAAGAAGAAAAGGAGGTGGGGAAATGGAAGGGGGGAAGAGGAGGAGAGGGAGATGAAGGCTGGGGTCAGTTCTGGAACATTTCAGGGCAGTTTGATTTCTATCCCACTCAGACTTAACTTTGACCAAGATGACTACGTCATCAGTACTCACAGCTTGCCAGGAGACACTTGAGAGGTGTATTTTTTTTTTTAATTACACACTCTTAAGATAAAAGATGCTGTAGAGATAGCCTTCCTGGTCACTTCCTTGGCCTTTTCTCAGCTCTAATTCTGATGTGTGGTGTTTCCCCAAATCCTGCAAAGAAAGATAAAACCCTTATTCAGTGTGCAGTGTGTAGGCAGATAGAGGAAAGGCACTCCAGGTAGCTAAGCAGACAGGATGGAAGTGAAGGTGGGGGCGGGCTGTGGAGTAGACACCACGTTCATGAGTGAGGCCAGCTCTTCTCACCACCCGTGGCACAGCCTCAGCTCAGCAACCAACCTGCAGTAGGGTACTCTAGTTAGGGGAGGGCACTCAGTCCAGGGCAGGCCGGTTCCTACATTGCCTCCTAGCCCAGAACTTGTGCAAGGAAGGTGTAGGAAAGCATATGTGAGTGAGTGAGTGTGTGTGTGTGTGTGTGTGTGTGTGTGTGTGTGTGTGTGAGAGAGAGAGAGAGAGAGAGAGAGAGAGAGAGAGAGAGAGAGAGAGAGAGAGAGAGAACCAGACAGAACTTTAAAATTAAGAGTTTCTTCTGCTAGAACATTGAGTGCCAGGAGAGACACTCTCCGGGGAATGTTTACCTAATTGGAGAGATGTAATCGTTCTTTTCTCAGGGCACATTTCCTGGGAATTTAATCCTTACTAGAAGCAATGAAAGCTATTAGTGAAAATACATGGTCAATTGGCAATCAAAAATCCAGGTTGCCAATGTTAACAGCATACGTGGATTGTCTTTCTAGGGTTCTGCCCCTCAATGCAAAGCTATTTTACCATAAAATGCTATCTATTTTCTCTATGTAGATCCACACGAATTTAATAGTAGTAGCTGTATGACATTTCATGCAACTGGTTATGGCTGCAAGGAGCTGACACCAACCCAACCCTTCCTGGGTTGTTTTTGTTTTTGTTTTGTTTTGTTTGTTTTCAGACTCAGGTACCCCTCAAAATTTTAGTCTTGTTCTAAAGTGAGGACTCATTCACTAGGAATGGTCTGGTGTAGTGCAATCCAGAAACAAACACCTGTCTACCCTGCTTCTCCTACTTTGTGGCGCAGGGCTGTCAGAAGGGACAAGAGAGCAGCTTTTCTCTGCCGTGAAGCACATTCTCCACTTTATCCATTCCCATAGAACCCGGCACCATGGCACCACAGTCTTCAGGACAATCGGTTTTGTAACGCTGCAGGAATTTGGGTCACGGAAGTTTTTGGTTAGCTTTTACTGCAGTAATAAAGTAGCAGCATCGATTTAATCACAGTGGCTCCTGTGCTTGTGGGAAGCACTCGCCAGTTCTGGCTAGCTGTCAGAAATGCATCCACAGGGAGGAGTGTGTGAAAATATGTAAGGCCCTTGGCTTCAAGAGAAAGGCAGATTTACACCCCTCCCTTTCACAGCAGGAAGCCTGAAATCAAAGGCAACTAACAGATCAACACATGCTTATCTGTCCCTGACTTTATCTGGGGTGTAATTGGTGTAATTGTGCATTTATTTGTGTGTCATCAAGGCTGGTCTGCTCTCTCTGGTCCCTAAATTTTTCCCGGCTTTCTGTCTTGATTGCTCTGAACTCTGATGCACGAGAAGCATCTTCTAAATATCTGTGTATGAGAGGGAAGAAGATGCAAGGGAAACGGAGGATAAAAAGGGAGGGAGGGAGGGAGGGAGGGAGGGAGGGAGGGAGGGAGGGAGGGAGGGAAGAAGAGAGGGAGGGAGGGAGGACTCAGTGGGAGACTCTACATGTGGAAAGATTCTCAACATCTGTGGCATCCAAAGCTTCCCAAGTCAACTTGCACTTTTTTTCATATGGACAGAATATGAGCACATATCTCAGGAGTTACTGTTTAACTATTTGGTAGGTTAGGTTGTGCTAGTTAGGAGAGACCCCTACCCTGGATAGGCTTTTTCCTTTTAAAGGGTCTTGCTCTCCATGAAGCCCCAGCAGCCCATGGAGTTCTTTTTAGAGCTCTCTACTCAAGTGAAGAAGGGGTGCCTAATTTTGTTGCAGGGGAGAATTTGAAGTTGAGCAAGTTTGAAGCAGAGTTGGAGTTTTTTAACAAGAAAGTTTATCATAGGCGTTAGCACAGGGGTGAAGAGAAAGAATAAGATTCAAGTGTGGGTGTAGGCATCTCAGGGGAGAACTGGGCTCAACTGTTTTAGCAGGAGCTATGCATACAATTTTGGTGCCTCTCGGGGTACAGCCCAAAGGGTGGCTAAGCCCGTGACCCTCTGTCTTTACAAATGAGATGATGGGACAGTCCTAGAGCTGCTTTGAATAAGACTGGGATAGAATAATATAAAACCTTGGGTCCCAGTGGTTACACAAGGGTGCTAAGGCCTGCCTTTACCTTTGATGGGGTTCCTCTTAAGAGTTCTAGAAAAATCACACATTCACATTTGAGAAAGGAGAAAGGCCTCATCCGCTCAGGACCTCGTGTGTATCATTGTTGTTTAAACATTTGTATGTAAAGCATCTATCTACAAAAGCAGTGTTGTGTCATTGTGGGCAATACTTCCCAGGCTATGTTAACTGTGTTGGCATTCTTGACCCTCGTCTGCTGAGAGACTTCAATGGAGTGAGTGACTGCTTTCCTCCCTGTGTCCCTGTAACTTTCTGTCCTGCCACTTAAGCTGTCCAGAAGGCCCTGATGTGTGTCTATGTGACTCTCTCTCTGACAGTTCATCCAGAGCCTTCGCTGTAAGTGTGTATACCCGGGACTCAGAGGTATCCAAGGGTTGATTGCTTTGGGGGAAGCTCCAGGGTGTGCATGCAGCTGTGTGTGATGTGAACTTGGGACCCTTTAGTGGTATGGGTGGGTCTTGGGGTGAAGGGAAGCAAAAGAAGAGAGGTGAGAGTTATGGCGAGTTCCCTGAGTGACCAGAGTCCAAAGCAGGAGATTAGGAGTTCTGTAGCTTGAGTTTTCTCCAGTCCTGCCTGACCCATGGTCAGGACAAATCTCTCTCATCCCCCAGTCCCGCAGCCACTCAGACCCAATCGAGTAAACACACAGAGACTTATATTGCTTACAAACTGGCCGTGGCAGGATTCTTGTTATCTAGTTCTTCTATCTTAAATTAACCCATTTCTATAAATCTATACCTTGCCACGTGGCTTGTGGCTTACCGGTACTTTACATCCTGGTCCTCATGGTGGCGGCTGGCAGCATCTCATAGACTCTACCTTCCTGTTCCCCTAATTCTCCTCTCTGCTAGTCCCGCCTATACTTCCTGCCTGGCTACTGGCCAATCAGCATTTTATTTATCCATTAATCATAGCAATGCATCCACAGCATAGACAACATCCCACAGCAGAGTTCTAAATTCCAATCCAGAGTTTCAGTTCCTTGAGTTCTGTCAACCACCTACAAGAATCCTCTTCGGCAGTTACTAACTCCATCCATAACTTTTGACTATTTAAATGTATAATGTGTGGATTATTGGTGGAAATATGTATATGTATATATGTACCTGTGTGTGTGTGAGTGTGTGTGTGTGTGAGTGTGTGTGTGTGTGTGTGTGTGTTCATGCATGAATGCTGTCCATCTTCTATACTGTAGGCAGAACCCAGGTCTCCTTTTGGATCACTTCTTATTCTAAGTTGTCAGTCCAGCGCCCCCAGGATAGACCCTCTAAGCATTTGTGGAAAGGATGAGCAGGTCCCCAGGCAAGCCCTGCCTGATCCTTCTACTCCATGGCATTGCTACCACTTCTCATTTGTTCTGTGGCATAGGATAGGTTTTGAGAGGATTACATGAAATTCCAAGTATAAATGATTTTTTTTAAAGAATTAGCCTTATTAGAATGTCATCTTTTCTCCAGCTTCTGTGTCAAATCACTAGCTATTTGTACATTCTATCTCTCTATCATCTATCTGTCCATCCATTCATCTACTCATCTATCCATCCATTCATCTATCTGCCTAATCTGAGAGCCAGCTGTAACATTATTTGTCTAATGGTTTAGTTCAAGTTCATATATTTAAAAAAAGGAAACCACATTACTACTTCTTACGTTCCCCCACTGGTTATCCTGGGGTTATGTAGGTTACACGTAGGGAATCCTGCTATATGGTACTATATAGATACAGTTTTTAAGTTTGCTTCTGGAGGAATTCACCTAAATTGTTCCCACCATTCGAATCATGCCGAAAAAGCCCTTCCCTTACTACAAAATTATGGAAGCAGCGGTGTTCATTTCTGTTAGTTCTTTTTACAATTGAATGATTTTAAACCGAACTCCCAAATCACCTGGAATTTATTTGATTATATTTTGTGACGGCAGTGGTGGAGTGCCTACCTGACACCTGAGCACTTAATTTCACTTCCCACCACTGAAACACACACACACACACACACACACACAAAAAAAAAAAAAAAAAAACAACCTACAACTACTATATTCTTAAAAGCCAATTTCTCTCTTTGTTATGTAGTAAATTCATTTCATTTCAGATTTGTTTCCAAAGCTTTACATCTGCTTTAAAGGCAAACTCCCCTTTGATGTCAGAATGTTCTGTTTTAATTTTTGCAGCTATATAACATAGTTAAATACATCTTCTTTTGCAGAATTCCTATTAATGATACATGTCAACAAGTTTCATTTCTGCTGTCAGCAAAGCCTGATGCTCTAAACCCCCGCTTCACCCGTGAGAAAGCTGAGTGCAGAAAGAGAAGCCAGAGGGTCAAGGCCACAACCTCTAGGTCTTCGAGGAACTGTCAGATCTGTCCATCTCCTGAGACCCTGACTTAACTTTACAAAATGCATCAGATCCAACCTGACCAGTGTCTTCTTCAAGGGTGAGCACATTTTCCTTCTGGCCAGAGTTATTGACTTGTTGCTATTCGATGCCCTTGTTTGCTTTTTTTTTTTTGAGACAGGGTCTTGTGGTGATATATTGTGTCCTCTAATATGTTATGTACCCTAATAAAACTTACCTGGGGTCAGAGAACAGAACAGCCACTAGATTAGACATAGGGGCTAGACAGTGGTGTCACACACGCTTTTAATCCTAGCATTCTGGAGGCAGAGATCCATCTGGATCTCTGTGAGTTCAGGGCCACACTAGGAACAGGGCCAGGTGTGGTGGCACACACCTTTAATCCCAGCACTTGAGATCTCACATCTTGCTTGGGAAAGACACACGTCTTTAATCCCAGGAAGTGCCGATAGGAAGCAGAAAGGTATATAAGGCGTGAGGACCAGGAACTAAAGGCTTTTAAGCTTTTAGGCTTTTTAGCAGCAGTTTAGCTGAGATCCATTCAGGTGAGGACTCAGAGGCTTCCAATCTGAGGAAACAGGATTGGCTGAGGAGTTGGCGAGGTGAGGTTGGCTGTGGCTTGTACTGTCTCTCTGATCTTTCAGAATTCACCCCAATACCTGGCACCGGGTTTTTATTAATAAGACTTTTAAGATTCATGTTACAGGGTCTCTTTACATGGTCCTGGCTATTCTGGAACTCTGTAGACCAGGCTGGCCTCCAACTTAGAGATCCACCTGCCTCTGCCTCCCGAGGCCTGGGATTAAAGGTGTGTGTCCCCACTGTTTGATGACTTTGTTTGGTTGTTTGATGACTTTTATTTTTGCTTTGTTTATTACTGTTTATTTATAAATCTTATTAAAATTTTCTGGCTAGAGACTATTTCCATTCTAAGAAGTTGAACCTGGTAGTTTATATTTTAATGGTTTGGTTTGGTTAGGTATAGTAGCAATGGTGCTAACTTGAAAGCATTGTTTGTTGTTTGCTCTTTTTTTGGAGACAGGCTCTCATGTAGTCCAGGTTAGCTCTGAACTAGCTCTGTAGCTGGTGATAATCTTGAACTCCTGATCTCCTGCCTCCCAAGTGTTGGGATTAAACTCGTATACCACTATACCCAGTTGAAGTTAAAATTTTAATAGCACTATTGGCATAATTTTTATTGTTTTAACTGATGTGATGAGAAAGAGATAATTTTACCTCAGGATTATTTATGTCAAAATCATGACTGTATTGCATTAATTAACATCTTGACTTTTGGTCAACATACATTTAATACAGACACAAAAACTCTCTAAGTTGTAAGAGCATTTTTTATTTTAAAAAAGTTAAGAGAACAAAGCTGGATGTGGTGATGCATTCTCTAATGCCAGTACTATGGGGCTGAAGCATGCAGGAGGATCAATGCCAGTCTGGGTACATAGTGAGACCCAATACCAACCAAACAGCCAGCCAACCAGCCAGTCAGCCAACCAAAACTGTATGTTGCAAGAACAAAGAACCTATCATCATACAGTTAAAGCAGTAAAATGGAGATGAAAGGGTTTTCACCTTCCTGTCAATGGGATGCAGAAAGCCCTCATCCCAGCAGACTGTATCCACATCCTGCTAAGTGAGCACCAGGACTCCTGCTTCACAGAGGAGAAATCCAAAGCCCAGGAACTGAACGACCAGCTGAAAGTCAACACGTGAAAGAAAAACACCCTCAAAACTGATGAAATTCACCTGTGTACACAATCCACATCCAGACCTTTCCTAGGTGTATGTGCCCATGGGCATGCCTGTGCATCAGCCGTGAAGTAGGCCACCCACCTGCAGACGACTCATGGCTTAAGGAAATTTTCTTATCCCAGTGTTACCTTCCAAGAATATCTACCCTTGTTCTGTCCTGTAGCGTTTTTAGACATTCTTCTCGAATAGTTCTTTTTCCTTTAATGAAAGCGTTTAATTCAAATAGTTCTTTAGACACGGCATAGCGCTCCGCGCCTCCCATTGTTTACTGTCCCTTCCCAGTTTTCTTGTTTGAAGGCTGTTTACTAAGCACCTGTGGTCATGAGACACTCTCTCTCTTATTCTGTTCATTTATTTTTATGACCACTTGACATCTCACTGACATCCGGATCGCTGAGCAATCTCCTCAGCTGCCTGTCTGAGGAGTGAGTGCTATTTCATTATTGCCACTATTATGGTTTTGAGTCTTCACAATTTTCACTGTATTTTCCTGGACATGGCTTATTTCAGAAAGCAGCTGGAGTCTAGATGCTGGAATTCTAGCCTTAACTATTCCTAGAAATGTGGACTTGGGAAAGTTTGTTTATAGAGTAAAATAATAATAATCATCATATCTACCTTATGGATACCATGAGAGTCAATAATGAAGTGTTTTCTTGGAATCAAATGCTGATATAAATTGCTTATTTTATTTCTTTTGACCTTCATGGCAAGAACAGCTGGTACCGCCATGATGATGTTTGTTCCACCACAGAGTCTGCAAGCAGGGTATGTAGTCCCTGGGGACATTTTCTTCATCCAGAGGCAATCAGGAGCCACGGAGGGAAGGCAGAATGGGAGGAAGCCCCAGAGGCTGCTTTTGCATGTCCTACAAGACCCTTCCTTTCTTATTTTCCACTCCCTAGATCCAGGAGCAATTCCTTCAGCAACCACCTTGGTTGGTTCCAAGAAACATTGACCATGAAGCTATCTCAGTGCCATGTAAGGGACAGGGGAGATGTTCACTAGACCATATTTCCTTAAACAATAAAGCAAGGGGACCTCACTGAGAGCCTCGGATTCTGGCTTTGTGCTCTGGCCCCACAATTGGCAAGCCTTCGGTTTAAGACTGCACTGGCTTTCAGTGTACTTGCTGTCAAAAGAGGACTCTGGACATCCCAAGTCTGCCCTCCCATGGGTTTCATCAGGTTTACAGGTAGGGCTCCAACAGGAGACTTTGGGAAAGGCAGCATTTAACTATTGCAAACGCTGGAATTCTGCAGTCCTATCTGTCTTAGCTCTGCTTAGGAATAAGAACGCCATACCTCTTTGCTGAGGACTGAGAGCTTCCATTCCTGGAATCCTGGTCTCTCTGACAGATCTTTCCTTTCTTCTTCCTTTCTGGCAACTGCAGAATGCTGATCGCTGACTATTAGCTGATATTAAATTTTAGAAGTCAAGCTGTGTTAGTACACGCTGATTTAATAAATGTTCTGAAAATTTTGCCCTGTCTACTCTCATAATTCCAACAGCTTTAAGAAATGGGCTTTAGATAGTTCCTTTTTTAAAAAAAAATTGAAAATAGATTCTTCTCTCATACAATACATCCTAACCACAGTTTACCCTCTCTCCACTACCCCAACTCCCCCAGATCCACTCTCCCTCCATCTCCCTTCAGAAAAGCATAGGCCTCCAAGAGACAACACTCAAACACAGCAAAACAAAACACAGTCAGACAAGGCAAAGCCCTCACTTTGAAGCTGGACAAGGCAACCCAGTAGGAGGAAGAGTCCCCATAGGAAAAAGTATCAGAGAGACACCTGCTCCCACTGTCAAGAGTCCCATAAAAACACCAAGCTAACAGCTACAACATATACACAGAGGACGTGGTGTAGCCCTATGCAGGCCCCATGATTGCTGCTTCAGTCTCTGTGAGCCTACGTGTGCCCTGAATAGTTGATTCAGTGGACCATATTCTGGGGTCCTCCATTCCCTCTGACTCTTACAATCTTTCTGCTCCCTCTTCCCTGGGATTTTCCCCAAGCTCCAGGTGTGTGGAGGGGTTGCTGATGGAGACCTCCAGTTTAGACTCTCTCTCTGCATAATGCCTGGCTGTTGGCCTCTACATCCACTCCCATTGGCTGCTGGTGGAAGCCTCTCTGATGATGACTAGACAAGGCACAGATCTATGAGTATAGCAGAATATCATTAAGAATCATGTCATTGATTTTATTTTATTATTTATTTTTTTAGTCGTGTTTGGCTGTACCCTTGGTCTCTGGGCTATCCAGTCTCTGGTTCCTGGCCATCCAGTGTCGGGCATGGGCTCCTTCTCGTGGAGTGGGCCTCAAGAGAAATCAGACATTGCCTGGCCGCTCCCACAAGTTCTGGGCTACCACTGCCCCAGCACATCTAGTGGGGAGGACAGAGGTCAAAGGATTCGGGGTGGGGTTGGGGTCCAGGTTTCTCTTTTGGTAGCCTGCAGTGTACCTTCCCATACCAAAGAGACTAGAATTTAGGGGTGAAGGCTCCACAAAGGCACCAGCTTGATCTTTCTATGTTCAACGAGCTGTGTGGATGTTGTCCTTTGAAATGGAGCCCCACTGTGAGTTTGGGGAGAGCAACTGTGTAGGGCCCCAAAAACCATTCCCTATGGCAAGGACAGGGATTTTGTTTGTTTGTTTGTTTGCTTCTTAGCACTATTTAAAAGTTAAAACTAAGTGCATTTTATACCCCGAGTGTGTGTATATGTGTGTGGTAAGCACTTGTCTGTGTGTGCCCGTGGAAGCCAGAGGTCAGCACTGGGTGTCCTTTGTCAATCGCACTCCACTTTATTTTTATCTTTTGAGAGAGGGTCTCTCACTGAACCTGGAGCTTGCCACTCATGCCGGTTCCTAAGTAGATGCTACACACCGCAAAGCTCTGGTCTCTATAAATTCTTGCATCTCCTTCACTGGTCCCTTGGGTCTGCCTGTCTCTGCCCTCCAAGTGCTTTGAGCAATGTACTACCAAGCCATGTTTGTTGTGTGGGTGCTATGGATCTGAACTCCTCCAGTCCTCATGGTTGAACCAACAGTACTTTATTCAACGAGCTTCTCTACAGACCCTAGATATTACTTGGAAAAGTTAATTGACTAAAGATGTATGTTCAGGTCTTAAGACACACAGAAAGTGAAAGAAAAATTGTCTCAGTAAAAAAGTTAAGATTTTGATGCATTTGTATTGTTTATTCTGTTTCTAAGACTTACTGCTCGCACACACAGCTGAGCATACGCACACATGCACACATGCACACAGACACATTCCTTGTTGTTCATGCTCAGTCAGCATATGGAGAGGATTTCCTACATTATTAAAACATTTCAGTAAATAGATGCGGGTTGCAGGAACTCCGTGTCACTGACATGTTAGCAATCCAGAGACAACGGAAAACCAGAAGAACAACAAAGAACTTTCAAATCCCTTCCCACATGTGCTCTTTACAACCCTGTGTAGGATGTAGGGTGTAAATATTTCCAACTTCTAACTGAGGACCCAGGGCTCAGAGACAGGAAGGAACTTAGTTAGAAGCTTGGTCAAGATCACAGGATCCGATGCCACTTACCAGCCATGTGGCCTTGGGGACA
>CABHPH010131891.1:0-22914 GCA_902168325.1 Peromyscus nudipes | reverse complement strand
CCTCCCCTCTCCATCCCTCCCCACGGCAGCCTCCGTCGCCGCCGCCGCCGCCGCCGCCACCGCCTGGCTCCCCCGCCCCGCTCCGCTCTCGGCGGCCGGGGAGGGGGCTGCTTGGGGATTGGCTGCGCGCGGCGTCTCCCCGCCCTGCCCCCGACCAGCAGCCGTGCTCCCAGCGCCCCTCGCCGCGTCCCTCCGCCTGTCCTTCGCAGCCCCCGCCCCTGCGCTCATCGCCCATCCCCGCTGGTGCTCCCAGGAGATGCTGATGGAGAGTGGATAATAACCGGCTTGGGTCTCAGGAGCCGGGTCAGGAACCCAGGGCCCACCCCTAGGATCTGCTTGATGGACTTTGAGGGCTGCGGAGTGAGAAGGCCGTGAGAGAAAGTGGGGCGGAGATGAGAGGACACCCTGATGAATAGCCTTGGGTACCAAATTCCGCAAACACTTGTTTTCTTCCTGCGGCTGCATCTGGGACGCACGAATCCGGATTGGATGCAGTTCTGGTTGCCTTGCGTTTCACGTGCGTTGCTTTGCCCACCCAAACAGATCGTAAAGTCTTTGCCAGTGGATGTTGCGAGATGCTTCCCTGTCCCCTAGCTGTTCTGGGATGGGTGTGGGGCTGGGGCAGGTAATCTAGCTCTAGGCCTGGGTGGGGATGGGAGGAAATGGGAATAAGTCTATTGGAGCTTTAGAGAAGTGAAAATATCAGGACCTGAAACCGGCAACAAGACATGGTTTTAAATCAGATTTAACTTTTCTGAGCCTTACGTGGATGTCCGGAAGCAGCAAAGGGAGAATACTGCCCCCTGCCGAGAGGGGTCAGCACGGCACCACGGGCCCTATGGGAAAGGCAAGTCAAAGGGGCACTATTATCACAACTGGCAGGAAGACTCTAGAAGACACACTAGAAAGGACAAGGAGACCCTTTCGTCTTAGTGAAACCAGTAACCACAAACTGTGAGCACGCGGGTCTGGGTGGTACCACTGAAGAGAAGCAAACACTAATTCAGGATACAAATTCATAGGTTTTGCAACCTTCCTGGGTCTAGAGATGGAGAGGACAATGGGGCAGGTGCCTTTGTGGGTTTGAAGCAGAGAGAAAGGGCAAGTCTTACAGACGTAAGTTTGTGACATTTAGATTATGATTGAGGAGTTACATCCTATGAAACCCCAGATGAATATGTGGGAGAGGATACTTTTTTTTCATTTTCTGGTGCCATAACAAAATGCCCAGGACCAGGAAGTTTATAAAGAGTAGAAGTTTGTTTGGAGGCTGGGAAGGCCGAGAGCCCGGTTTAGCAACTGTTGCAAGTGTGGTAAGGGCCTTGATGCATTGTAACACTCAGAGGACATCCTATGGTGAGACAGGATGACTTTCTCTCATAAAACCACTAGTGCCAACCCCTGTAACCTCATCTAATCCTTATTATTGCTCTAAGATCCTGTCTCTAAATACCATTAACATATGAATTCAGGGATTAAGTCCAAGTCATGAGTTTGAAGGGCCACTTGTAAATTCTATCAGGCACTGACACTAACTGCAGATCTGGAAGGTGGACTTGGAACAGAAGAACATCAGGGGCTTGGTTCTGGCCAGCTGCCTTCTGATCTCTGCAAAGACAGTGACTTCTCACCACTTAGGGGCATTCTCTGAATCTTTTGAGCCGGGGCTTAAATGTTCCAGTTCTCATAACTGAAACAAGCTTCCTGGAAGACAATTTGACAGTACTGATAATATATATAAAATATTTAAAATCTGCTTTTACACATTATACCTTAACACAAGCTGTTCTGAAGACTTAGTGGCAAGATTGAGAGTCCAGAAGGGCTGAGTGAGCACTTGCCTAGAAAATGCAAGGCCCCAGGTTCAATTCCCAGGAATACACCCTGTCCTAGTCAGCTTTCTATGCTGTGATTGTAGTAGGAAGATTTCCTGTGTCCCGGCCTGCCATTTGCCAAATCTCTCCCACTCGCGTCCCCCAAGTAAACACACAGAGTCTTATATTAATTATAAATGCATGGCCATGGCTCACGCCTTTTGCTAGCTAGCTCTTATATTTTAAATTAGCCCATAACTATTAATCTATGTATCTCCACATGTTCCATGGCATTATCTGCATCCCATTACATGTTGCCCTTTGGGCGGCTGGCTGGTGTCTCCCCCGCCTTCCTCTTGTCTCTCTCTTTGAATTTCCCACCTGCCTCTAAGCTGCCTTGCCATAGGCCAGACGGCTTAACTTACCAACCAATCAGAGCAACACATATTCGCAGCCTACAGACAGACATTCCCCCATCATGTGATAAACACAATGACTGAAAGCAACTTGAGAAGGAAAGGGTTTATTTCATCTTACAGCTTATCGTCCATCATCCAGGGAAGTCAGAGCAGGAGCGCAAGGCAAGAACATCAAGGCAGGAACTGAAGCAGAGGCCATGGAGGAATGCTGCTCCCTGGCTTGCTCCCATGACTTGCTCCGCCTGCTTTCTTAGATAACCCAAGGCCACATATCTGCCCAGAGGGGGTCCCACCCACAGTGGGCTGGGTACCTGAGACATGCCTACAGGCCAATCTGAAGGAGGCATCTTCTCAAATGACTCTAGTTTATGCCTAGTTGACAAAAAAAAAAACCAACAACTAACTAGCATACACACACACACACACACACACACACACACTCCTTAAATCCTTAACATATGCATTGTTCTTGTTGTAAACTATTACACATTTATTCTTTTTATACAAATATTCGAAGGAAAAAAAACATACAATATGGACAAAAATTTAACCTGCATCTCTTACAGCACAACTTACATTATGCCTGGAACGAACTAGGTAAATTGTGGTACATATCTGTAACAAAATAATATGTGACCCATAATAATGTTTCATAACTACATTAGCTGGCATGGAAAATTATTCATAACAGATTTTAATACTATTAAAATCAGGCTATAATGCAAAATTATAGTTTTTAGTTTTTGTTTAAAATACATACATATCTTTCCTCCCTTCCTGATATCCATCTTTCTGTCCAAGTAACTGATGGAATTTCCTGAGTAATGCTCATGTTTTACACAACTCCAATCTAACCAAAGATTACAGTTTGACCCTCAAAAAAACCCTTATATTAATTGGTTCATTTCCAAAATCTCCAAATACAAGGCTTTGGCAGAATGCCCTGTGTGACACATCCTACCTGGTTCCCTTTGGGACACAATCCCAAGGTGAAACCATGTCATCCCTTCTCTTGTTACCAGTGCATGCCTGTGTCTCCTTGGACCAGCTCTTGGACAGAAGGACACAATCAAGTTCAGGGACAATACTGTATATTATGCAGATTCTTGTCCCAGGATCCATGGACAGAATGAAAAAATCCATAACCTTGTATGGGAAGAAACTACACTTATATTCAATAGCAGGTAACTGAAATTCTTCATTTACTTGAGCCACACATATAGGCAACAATCCACAATAGTGTTACAGGTAATGTGTCTTCATCACCAGTCAAAATCATAAATGCTTATATTACAAAACAGTCATTGGAAATTTTTTCTCTGGTATTCTTTATATTCACCATTCCTTTGAAATTATTAAAAAAATATATATTTAAAATTGCATCTGCTTTTACACTTGTTATTAATGATTTTACTGAGAAGCAATGAGGTCTCAGGGATATAACTCAGTGATTGAGCTCTTGCCTGTCATACATGAAGCCCTGAGTTCTGTTTTGTTTTAGTTAAGCCAATGATAATTATTTATTTTTTGAGAATTTTATATACATACACAATGTGTTATGATTACATTTAGCTCCTACTACTCTTCATTATCCCTTTTCCTGTGAACTCCATCTTCTCCCTAGAACCCCAGTGGCTATACCATTGAAGAAAATGACACCCTTCTCCCCCAATCTGGCAACCATTAACAATCAACAGCTCCCTAGGAAGGGCCTTGCAGGCACCTTCCCTATCCGTAATGGAATGCTGAAGAGCCAGTCTTTTCTAGGTATCCATAACGGTTGTGTATCCATGATTCCAGCAGCCATGGAAGGCAGCATTTCATGGAATGCCTCATCTCCAGCTCTTGCAGTCTTCGTGGCCACTCTTTCACAATATTTGATGCTGGATATGATGGTAAAGACCTCTAATAGCATTCTACTGTTAAGTGAGGACAAGAGGATCAGGAACTCAAGGTCAGCCTTGGCTGTAGAGCAAGTTCAAGGTTATCTGGGCTATATGAAACCCTATCTAAAAATAAACAAATAAATATTAAAAGCATCTATGTTACTATATTAGGCATCCAGGGCATTGAAAAATACTTCAGTCCTCCTGAACTCTAAATATATACACAGTGGAGGATCCTCTTATTCTTTGGGGGTTTAATCTGATTAAAAGTCACAAATGGAATGACCAAGTAATACACTGGGATTTTCTGGAGATTGGTGGTGTGTGCTTCCTTTCATCGGGAGGACTCTAAGAGGGCACTTCAGCTCTTAGTGATAAACAGTTCTCATCCCACACACAGTCCACACACAAACCTCTTGTGCCCCACTGCCCAACCCTGTGGTGTTCCTTAGCAGAGAGGCCAAAGCCCTGCAGCTTCATGATCTGTGTCTTTGTTTTCATGGGAGACATCAGATTAAGATAAAGGACTAAGAGAAGTCCCAGCTGAGTTCAAAGTTCAAGAACAGGCAAGATTAGTTCCCTGGGCAGGTAAAGAGGTGGGCGGGGCTCACACACAGGGAATCTGCACTGCTCCTCCACTCCAGCAGAGGGGATATGGGCCAATGCTAGCAAGTCACATGGCTTTAGCATTAGGAAGATGAGGGATTCCCATGTGATGGCATCTCTTTCTGGAAAGCAGAAGACAAGCTTATATATTGAGAGTCGGGGTATGGGAGTGGCAGAGGGGAAAAGATAATATGCAAATATCATGTTGGAGCTGGAGAAGACTTTTCTGCCTATACTTACTAAAGTCCTAATAGGAAGACATGTCAGCCTTGCATTTGAGACCCATGTATGTATGTATGTATGTATGTATGTATGTATGTATGTATGTGTGTATATCTCTATCTCTATCTATCTATCTACCTATCTATCTATCTATCTATCTATCTATCTATCTATCTATCTATCTACCTACCTAGGTAGATAGATAGATATCTGTATTAGTGTGTGTCCATGTGCATGCATACAGAGGACAGGAGTCAATGTGGGTGTCTTCCACCGTTGCTCTCCACTTTATCTTTCTTTAATGTTTATTTTGTTTTTATGGGTATGAGTGCTTTGGCTGTGTGTACTTTGATTGCCTGCAGGGGCAAGAAGAGGGTGTCAGATCTCCTGGAACTGGAGTTACAGTCAGTCAGGAGACACCATGTGGATACTTGGAATTGAACCAAGGTCTTCTGAAGGAGCAGGCGGTGCTCTTCACCACTGAGCTATCTCTCCTGCTCCTCAACCCTATCTTTTGAGGCAAGGTCTCTCAACGAAATAGGTGCTCACTGATTGGGTAGACTGGCCAGAGAATTCTGGGGATCTGCCTCGATCCCCCTCACAGTCTTCCCCACCAATGCTAGGGTTATAGATGCACAACACCACACCCAGCATTTCTGTAGGAGCTGGGGCTCTGAATTCAGGTCCTCACATTGGCACAGCAGGTATGGTACTCCTTGAACTATCTTCCCAAGCCCTTCAATTGACTTTCTTGTCTCCAAGATTATGCAGATAGAAGAAAAGAAGCCAGAGGTTACACACTCCTCCTCAGATGGAAGTTATCTGGAAGTTATATGAAACCCTATCTAAACTCTTCCTCCATCCTACTATTGTAGGAAAGAGCTTTGGTTATGTGTTTCCTCATTTGCTTTTAAATAGTTAGTAGAAATGAATAAATTAACATTCATTCTCATAACATTATGTAGACTGAGCAGGTTATATTTACGAGTATACATGTATATACTTATACATATGTGCATGTAACAACAATTAATGAAAAGGGAAATGGTGTAATTATATTATGATCCCAAAAATAAAATGAAAAGGATTTAAATGAAAAGAATACCAAGTTGGGTGGGTAGGGAGTGGGGAGGATCTGTGGGGAATTAGAGGAAAGGAAAATATGATAAAAATATATTGTATGAGACTTTTTATTTTTCAATTAAAATAAATAAAAAGTGTTATTCAGTTAAGAGAATTTTAGTTCATAAACATTCTTTCGCGCTGGGTGGTGGTGGCACACCCCTTTAATCCCAGCACTTGGGAGGCAGAGGCAGGCGGATCTCTGTGAGGCCAGCCTGGTCTACAGAGCGAGATCCAGGAAAGGCACCAAAACTACACAGAGAAACCCTGTCTTGAAAAAAACCAAAAAACAAACAACAACAACAACAACAAAACATTCTTTTGCTCCTGACTTTCTTTAATTAAGGTATGCTCATGAGCTAAGAAGGGACACATCTACCTACATTCCTAATGTCTGAAATGGAAAAGCAATCACTTTTCCTCGTGGAGGTTTGTAGCAAGGTGCTGTCGTATGGGACTCGTGACTCACATCTCACTTAACATCTATGAAGAGTTTGTATCTTGGAGCATCAAGGAAGAGGTTCAGGAAATTCCCTTTCTGAGTCAGCTTTAGGGCAACTCATAGCTAGCTGTTCACAGGAGCCGTTTGCTTCAGGCACTGGGAATGGGAATGACGATGTGGGACAGCCTTGTCTGATGGGAAATCACCGAGTCTGACAACTAGCAATGAAGACACATTTATTTAATACATTTTGAGCTTTTTTTTGGGGGGGGGGGTAGTGATACATGGTCTCTCACTACAACCCAGGATGGCCTGAAATTTACTGTGTAGTTCAGTCTGGCCTTGGAGTTATGGGAATCCTCCTCCCTCATGGTGGTGTGTGGAGCTTTCTTCATCCCATTCCCCATCGCAGCTAGGTTCTCAGAACAATCAACAGACGAGGTTCCCAGCCTCTGTGCTGGCGAAGGGTCCTACACTGGGCAAGACAAGTTTGCTGAGACAAAGGATAGCACTAGAGAGTTAGCTCCATAAAATGACATGAGCCACCTTTCTGCCTTCTGTTGGCAGTAGAGACAGAAAGGCCTGAGCTAACCAATCTCTTCTCTGCTAGGCAGCGAGGAAGAATGAGCCCTTCAGGCCAACACAGATTGCTAATTTTCTGCAGTCTGAAGCCTTTGCAAAGTTTGCAGCTCGAAGCTAGGTTCCTTCCCATGTATAGTCAGATAAGGAAGCTTATTGGCATGGTTCAGGGTGGCGAGTGCTCTCTTTGGTGCTGTTCCCAGCCACACATCTCCTGTGGGAAAAAGTCTCCCTCCTGGGTGTGACGGTTTAACCTTCACTGTCAGCTTGACTAGATTTAGAAATGAATAGAAGACATACTTCTGGGTGTGACTCCGAGGATGTTTCCAGAGATATTTAACAGAAGACAGAGATACACACTGAACATGAGTGGTACCATCCCATGGCCTGAGGTACCGGACTGAATGAGAAAGAGAAAGCAAGCTGAACACCAGCATCCATCATGCTTTGCTTCCGGATGAGTAGCCAGCAGCCTTATACTTTTGTAGTCATGCCTTCCTGCCATGATGGACTGCATACCCTCAAATTGTGAGCCTTCCTTTAATTGTTTCTTCAGGTATTTTGTCTCATCTAAGAAAGTAACAGATACCATGGGCAAGCCAGCCTCACCAAATCCTCCATAGGATCCCGTGTACCTGTTCAGCAGAGGCTGGTGCGCAGGCGCATGCTTCCAGGAGACGCTCACAGGAAGTGTACTTCAGATCATCAAGGAGATGGATTTAACTATTTGTGTGTTTAAGCAGATCTGTGTGAAAGCTCAGCAGAGAATTACTTTTGATTTGAAGGTTCCATCTGCTCCAGTTTGGATATAGTTCCTCTCCTAAACACTCATGTGCTGAGAGATGGTGGATCCTTTAAAGGGTGGAGCATAGTGGGAGGAAATTAGATCATCGAGGGGAGTGTCCTCAGAAGGGATTAGTGCCCTTCTAGCAGGAGAGCTAGGGCTCTCAGGACTGGACTCAGTGTTGTAAGTGTGGGTGGTTATAAAGCCAAGCACCCATTTTAGACCTCCCCCTACCCACTTCATAGCTCACACATGAATTTTTGCCATGTGATGCCATGTACCAGCTGTGCTGAGCATGAGGGGGCTACTCAAAATATGTACTTACTTACCTCCAAAGTCATGAGCAAAATAATATTTTCCTTGCACAGTACCCAGAATCAGGTGGGTAGAACAGATTGTAATAGAACAGAAAGTGGACCAAGACACTAGCTACACACCCCGTGACTAAGCCCAACTCAAGTGCTCTGGCATGAATGGAGCTCAGTTTCCTCTCTCCAAGGGTCTAGGGCTTTCTTGCTGCTTCCTGTCAGATCCCAAAGTTCACGGAGATGCTATCATTGTGGCCAGGTTACAAGCTGTAGCAGACCAGATAGGATGCTAGGAAGTAGGCCCTAGAGAATCTAGGCAATCAGAAGCAGAGGCGAGGAGCTTAGAAGTCTCAGAGAACAGGACCAGATGGGATTTTCTAAAGTCGAGGAAGCAGTCAACTGTTAAAAACCCAAGAGCGGCAGAGGAGGAGAAGAAGCTGGTCTGTAGTACAGAGAGCAGCTACTTCTTCCAGCCTCAGTTACCCTCCTGACAGTTTCATGCCCCATCTTCCATGGAGTACAAATAGATCTTAGCACTGAAAATCTGGCTTCTCACCACAGCACATGCAGTTCTCATGCAGTTGGAAAAGGGAGCAACAAATAGCCCTTTATGTTCTGGAGTCTTGCCACCTCCTCTGGGGGAGCCCCGAGCCCTCATCTTTATGTGGGCTCCTCTAGGGTACCCCAGAGCCTTCATCTTTGTGCAGGCTCCTGCTGGAAAGAATTCTTGACTATCTGTCTGTCTTCCCTCTCACAGGCAACCAATGCCAGTTTCCCTCTTTTGAGGTATATTAAAATCTCAGGTCAGATCCATCTTTAAATGCTTATTTGGGTGAGGATCTGCTGCAAAATCCACCTGCCTGAATCTCCGGCTTATGTGGTGGATGCATGTGTCTCTTGCCCATCACATCCCACTTTACACAAGTCCACTGCACCCAGGGAAGGGGTACACAGGCATAAAACAGTGAAAGCTGAGTATGGTGGTACAAGCCTGTCATCCTAGTATTTAGGAGGCTGAGTCAGAAGAATTGCTGTGAATCTGAGACCAGCTTGGACCATTTGGTAAGTTCCAGGCCAGGCTGAGCTCCTCAGAAACATCTTGTTTTGATTAAAAAAAAAAAAAAAAAAGTCCAAACAAGCGCTGGAGAGATGGCTCAGCAGTTAAGCAGTTAATAGCATTGGTTGCTCTTCCAGAGGACCCAGGTTTGATTCCCAGCACCCACACGGTGGTTCACTTCACAACCATCTCCAACTCTAGTGGCAGAGGATCTTTGGGTCATCAGGCATTGCACTCAAATGAGGCACAGACATATATGTAGGCAAAACAACCCCCCCCCACACACACACACATAAAAACAAACAAAAGGAGGAGCGAGGGCTGGGTGTAGTGGTGCATACCTGTAACCCCAGCCCTTGGGAAATGAGACTGGAGAACCATGAATTCAAGGTCAGCCTGGGCTACACAGTGCATTTGAGACCATCCTGGGCTACATAGAAAGGCTACCCCGTTTCAGACAAACAAAAGCTCAGGCAATAATGAGAAAACCAAGCAACAAAAGTAAAACAAACACACACGGTGTCAGCTGCACATTGCTGAATGTTAGAAGTGGAAAGCAACTTCCTCGCTATCTTCTAAAGACAAAGGAAGTCCACCTCCAACTTCTACAGCTACCCAGCTAGAAAGCGCCGGAACCAAAATGGGGGTCCTCTCATTCTCAGGCTGCCGTTCTTTTCCCTATCTGGGTCTCCCCAGTAGTTGTGTCAGACTGTTTTTCCATGATTTTTTCATTGTAACATTAAACACTATTGAAATAAACCCAGGTCTCATCTTCTTCTGCTCATTAGTTTAAAAGACTGTTTTAAGAGAGAATATCCCATGGTGTGTGCTTTACTACAGTGTGTGTGTGTGTGTGTGTGTGTGTGTGTGTGTGTGTGTGTGTGAAGACTTCCTGAGAACATCTGTTCTGTGTGTTTAAGAATGGGTGTGTAGTGTTGGGGTGGTGTTCAGTTCATTGTTTAGCTAAGGTTTTGCAATGATAAGAAGATGGGATAGCCTTTGCTCTCTGGGGTGGGGGACCACTTATAGCTTGTTCACTAGCTGAGTCAATAGTTCTGCCTGCTAGCTGCTCCCCCCAGATGAGAAAATTCAAAGGAGGCTGCAAACTTAATTTCAGTTAATGTGTGCTTCTCTTTAACTTAATGAAAAGTTATGAAAAATTTGCATTCATTGTAGAAAAAAATTTAAACACAGATTAGTAAAACAAAAATCCATCATTACTCTCTGTATCTTGTATTATTAACATTTTGATATGTGTGTGTGTGTGTGTGTGTGTGTGTGTGTGTGTGTGTATGCACTAGTGGTAGGAAAGGTTGACTTTTTAAAGATTATTTTTATTTTTAATTATGTGTATGCCTGTGTGTCTGTATGTACGTGCACCTGAGTGTAGGTTTCTTTCCTAGGCCAGAAGAGGGTGTCAGATTCCTTGGAACTGTTAAGTTAAGGGTTGTGAGCTGCCCTTCATGGGTGCTGGGAACAGATCTCAGGTCCTGTTCAAGAGCAATATTCACTCTCAACCACTGAGCCACCTCTCCAGTGCCACGGTAGAATTTTCTTTTCATTTATCTATTTTGTGTGATGTGGGCATATGACGGTGTACATGAGGAGGTCAGAGCACAACTTTCAGGAGTAGGTTCTCTCCTCCACCATGTGAGTCCTGGGGTCAGACTCAGGTCAAGAGGTTTGCACGAGTGCCTTTCGACAAGTGCCTCTACCTGCTGACCATCTTGTCAGCCAAGGCCGACTTCTTTTACTGAAACTGTTAGGAGACTGAAGGCGCCTTCCTGTTCTAAGGTGGGAGCTGGACTGTGTCAGGCTTCCTCCCTGCATCTCTCTAGTTTCCTTCACAGACATGTTGTTGCAAAAGCCACCGACACTTACCCTGTCTTCTCCTCTTCCTCACTTCCATTCAGTCCTCAGCCCGACTTGTCTGCATCTTCACTCTCCTGAAGCAACTCACATGCAATCTGTATCTGCACATGGGTAGATTTTGTTCATCTCAACCTTGCTTTGTGCATGCACCAGGAATATTTCATACAGTTGACTACTTCCTAACATTTCCCCCTATTTTTCTTTCTCATGGCTTCCCCCTTTTCCTTTTCTACTAGTTATTAATTCCAAGTTACATGTATTTATGGAGCACCTACCATGTAACCGTACTGCTCCAGTGGCTAGAGCCCCAAACACATGCTATCTTGGGGCTTATAGTCAAATCAAAAGTAGTGGGGAGGAGACCACAATAAGCTAACTGGAACAAAATAACTAGGCAAGATGCAGTGACACATGCCTTTCATCCTAGCATGGGGGAGGCAGAGGCAGACAGATTTCTGTGAGCCTGTGGCCATCATGGCCTAGGCAGTGAGATCCAGGCCAGCCAAGACTACATTACACAGTGAGATCATGCCTCTAAAATAAAACTATGTTTGTATTTGTAATTTATATATATTTGTATATAAATACATGTAATTTTTATATATTTATATTTGTGAATATTTTAGATTTACACTAAATTGTATATTTGTATATATTAATGTGAAAGCAAAAGACTGAGTGATATATTTAAGATGGCTAGCGCTTTGAAGTAAAATAAAGGTGAAGAGGAAAATAAATAGATTTGGTAAATATAGTTCTGAACAGTCTGGTCATGGAGTAGTTCACTGGAAAGACAGCATTTGAGAAAGGAAATAAAATAGATGATACTGTGCGGTGGGATGTTCTGTATGGCAAATGTGTTGCTAATAAAACACTGATTGGCCAGTGGCTAGGCAGGAAGTATAGGCGGGACTAACAGAGAGAATAAAAAGAACAGGAAGGCGGAGGGAGTCACTGCCAGCCACCGCCAGGACAAGCAGCATGTAAAGATGCCGGTAAGCCATGAGCCATGTGGCAAGGTATAGATTTATAGAAATGGATTAATTTAAGATATAAGAACAGTTAGCAAGAAGCCTGCCACGGCCATACAGTTTGTAAGCAATATAAGTCTCTGTGTTTACTTGGTTGGGTCTGAGCGGCTGTGGGACTGGCAGGTGAAAGAGATTTATCCTGACCGTGGGCCAGGAAGGAAAACTCTAGCGACAGTACTGTAAGCCATATAGATATCTGTGGTTCCAATATAAAATGTTCCCTATAACAGTGGTTCTCAGCCTGTGGGTTGTGACCCCTTTGGGGGTCAAATGATCCCTTCACAGGGGCCGCCTAAGACCACTGGAACAGATATTTGCATTACAATTCATAGCAGTAGCAAAATTAGTTATGAAGTAGCAACAGAAATGATTTAATGGTTAGGGGGGGTCACCACAGCATGAACTGTATTAAAGGGTTGCAGCATTAGGAAGGTTGAGAACCACTGCCCTACAGGCTTATGTATTTGAACATTTATTTCTTAGATGGTGGTATGTTTGGGAGGTTGTGGAACCTGTAGGAGGTGGGACACACCTAGGGGAAATGGGTCACTGTAGGAAGATCCTTAAAGGTTATATTCTAGCCTTCATGTCGTCCAAGTTCTCTCTGTTTTCTGGCTCAATAAACAGTTCTTGAACACTCAGCTACTCCAGACAGATCACTCTGCCATGCCTTCCCAACCATAATGAACCTTAAGTCCCTTGACCATGGGTCAAAATAAATTCTCCCCCATTAAGTCGCTTCTGCCAGGTATTTGTTCATAGTAAAGTAAAAGTAACTAAGGCAGAAAATTTGTACCAAGAGGGGATCCATTGCTGCGATGAGCCTAGCCATATGGTTCATTTGGAACTGGCTTGCAGGTGGAATGGGGAGAGTTTGGGGCATCCGGTTGCAGAAGTCCTAGGATGCTGTATGCAGAGCTTAGTAGGCCATTCTGGTGGGAGTTCAGAAGACCAGAATGCTGATGGAAATGTGGCTAATAAACACTATGCTCCCGAGGCTGCAGGGAGTAACAAGGACTATATCAGGAGATGGGCTAGAGGTCATTCTTATACTCTGGAAAAGAATCTGGCTACACTGTGCATGTGACCCCCAAGTTTTTAGTGAGGTTTTGTGAGAGCCAAAGTTATGTTTTCAGTTTTAATTATTGTGCCTATGAAATCCATAAAATGAAAATGTCCCTAACCTGTAAGGCCCTTGCCCAAGGACAGATACTTCCTGAAATGCTGGAGGCTACTGTTTATAGGAGATAACAAGCTACATGTTTTCACTCCCTTAAGCAAGTTTGCTTACCCAGTTTTACCGGATGTACTTCATCACATGTGTGTGTGTGTGTGGGGGGGGGGAGATACAGTAGCCAGGAAATACATCAGGATGTATGTCTGCCCCTGATTGGACCTGATGGGAAATCCAGTGGCCTTATGGGGTTGCCTTTTTAAGCCTCTGCAAAATGTGACTCATGTCCATTTTCTGGGATCCCACAAATGGACCTGGCTGGAGTCCAACATACTGGCCAGTATTAAATTAAAGCTTGCTTCAAATTTGACTCAAAATTTATCATAGTGGCCTTATTCTCACCCAGCAGGATTAAGAGTTTAATTAAAAAGTAATGAACTAATTAATTCAGTGCAAGAAATTGGAAGACAGTATACCACCCAGGCTGTGATATGGTTATTGCTCACAGCTCTTACGCAGATTTTCAGTGACAAGGAACAGAAAGTAGAGCAGAAATATGAGAAAAATCTGTAGTTTGGCATGCAGAGGAGCATGAGGAAGTTTCAGGTTTCAGACAAGATTGGTGAAGGAAAGCCAGCTACGGTTGTTAAGGAGATTGATGCAATTAAAGAGAAACCAGACACTTTGCAATATGGAAGAACCACCCATCCCATAGAAGGCTCCAGGGCATCAAACTGAAAAATCACTTAAAAAACATGCACTAAAGAAAAAAAAAGTGCCTGCAAAGATAGAGACTCCAGTGTAAGCTATCTAGGAAAATGTCTCCCCAGGGTCAGCCATAAGCACTTGAAGCCATTGTCAGAAGAGGACATCTTGAGCTGGCAAGAGAGGTGGTACCATCTAATTGGTGCTGATTTTGAAGACATGCAGGATGCAAGAATAACAGGGATAAGGAGGCTTGAGTCAAGGTTTCAGAAAGAAAAAACAAAAACAAAAAATCCAATCAACAAAGCTAGATAGTGTGCAGCAGAATCAGACTTCCTTTTAGAAGGCCCCAAGAGGCCAATCTGAAAAACTCATAGGATGACGCTTAAGCTACAGTGGGGACCCTAAGATGATGGAGATGCCAGGAATATAGAACATGTGCTGAGGAAAGCTGCATGTACCAAGTGTAGTCAGTCCAAGAGAAAGGTTACATAATGCTGCAGATGAAAGGGCTGTAGGGTGGGACTACCCAAGCCTATGGGAGCCCACATGATGCTACCACAAACCCTGAATGCCTCATAGCAATACAAGGTTTAATGTTTGCCCTATAGGATTTCAGTCTTGCCTTGGTCCAACCCTTTCTTGCTATTTCCCTATTCCTTCCTCCTGTTTGGAATGGGGATGTTCACTATTTGTCATTATATATTGAAAGTATCTAATTCCCCTTTTCATTATGTTAAGTTTGATTGAGACTTTGAGTTTCAAAAGTGCTTTGAACTTTTGCTTTTCTTTTGACTGCCCTAAATTGTTCAGTGAGTATGAATTTTACAAACATTATGTGTATTAGATGGTAGAGCTGGAGAGCATTGAACCTTCTCCAGTCTGCATGGTGACAGCCACTAATAATGTGGTGGAGTTTGTTGGCCCTTCCTTAGGTCCAGGCTCCTGCATCCTGCAGATGACAGCGCACACATCTCCCTGTGCTTGTGGACTGGTTTGGTGATCCACTGCATGTCAGGCTTTCTTCTGATAGCTTTACAGAATGGATCAATGAAGATAATTTCAAAGAATTCATAAGTTGCATCCTTAGGAACTGGGCATTTATAGCCACCACAGAAACATGAATCCTACACATGACACACGACATAACCTTGCTAGGCCTTGTATCCCAGCCTGTGTGGCATGGGGAGCCCTGTGCAGTGCAGAAGCTACTAGCTGCAGACCCTCAGGAAAAAGGACATCACATCTGACTACTTCTTCTGCTGTAGCTCTTTGATGTATTTGTATTTACCCATCTTGGCTCACTTGATGGCTGCCACCAGACCTGGACTTTCAACTTTTGAATGATGCCGAAACTCTTAATACCATGGGGGACTCTGAGGTCGAACTGGATATGATCTGCATTTTGAGATGGCCATGAACCTGTGGGGACAGGAGTAGATGTTATCGTTTGAATATAAAATGTTCCCACAGGCTCATATGTTTAAATATTTGGTCCCTAGCTGGAGGAACTATCTGGGGTAGCTGGAACTTTTCAAGGTACTGGGGCACACCCGGAGGACATGGGTCAACAGGGGTGGGCTTTAAGCATTATAGCTCAAGCCCCATTTCTGGAAGTAGCCCTGGTTGGTACCATGAACATTTCTGTTGCTCCAGACTAAGCCCTATGCACACCTTCCCCACCAAGATGGGCTCTACTTCACTGAGCCAAAATAAATCCTTCCTCTCCTTCTCCTGTCGGGTAATATGGTGCAGTGATAGAAAAGTGACGCAGCTGAAGAACACTGTGCTTTTGTTTTGTTCTAGCTTGGATTATTTTTGAGGGGGAGTCTTTGCTAGCTAGGGTGTTGTAATAGAGCATGACTGTCAGCTATCATGAAGTAGATGGTAATAGCTTACAGAATACAAGTGTGGCCAGGAGATAAACAGAACAACACAGTGACAGCTAGGTCTATGTTGATGGTAAGAAGGGTGTTAACACCCCCTCACAGAAAGAATGGAGTGACAGCAGTCACAAAGGCCCTTCTGAGATACTTGTCACCACTCATTCCTGCTCTCTAGATGTGGTCTTAGAGGGTGAGTGCTAGAGGCTGACTGGAGGTTGGGACTCAGGGAACAACTCTTTGTGAGATATCACCAATGCTGGGATTGGACTTTTAGGTGATACAAGCTAGCTTCCCCCATGTTCCTGTAAGCAATCCCTCACCCATGCTCCTGTGTAACCCCTTATAAACTCACTGACTCACCAAGATGCTCTTGGATGGATTTTTTTTTCTTTATCAGTGCCTATCTGGGGTGATAGTTATGTGTACCTAGGAAAAGTTGTGTGATACGGGATTACAGTCATGTTCTACCATGCCTAGCTTTGTGGAAGAACAAACTAGGCACAAGAAATGTCAAGTGCAATGCTCCAAAGTAGGAGCATGTCTTAGGATTTCTATTGCTGTGAAGAGACACCATGGCCACAGCAACTCTTATAAAGGAAAACATTTAATCGGGTGTCTTATATTTCAGAGGTTCAGTTCATTGCCATCATGGTGGGACATGGCAGTGTGCAGGCAGATATGGTGCTGGAGAGGTAGCTGAAAGTCCTACATCTTGATCGTAAGGCAACAGGAAGTGAACTGAGACACTGGGAGTGGCTTGAGCATATATGGGACCTCAAAGCCTGCCTCCCCAGTGACACACTTTCTCCAAACAAGGCCATACATGCTCTAACAAAACCACACCTTCTAATAGTGCCACTCCCTATGAACTTATGGGGGCCAATTACATTCAAACTATCACAGAGTGTATCTTGCATATGTTGTTGGAACAGAATGAATAGATGAGGCCAAGAAATAATTTTGGCAGACATGTAGGAGGGAGTGTGGCTAGGGAAGATCTTTCAATTAGTTTGATTTCTTCAGTGAAACCAGAAGCGAGGCTATCAGCTGTGCATGAGGCTTCTGAAGAAGAATAAGTAAATTAAGGATGAGGTCTACAAGTCTTCCTAGAGACTGGGAAAATAAATGGACATGAAAGTTGGGATACTTATCAGGCAGCAGAATTAATTGCCGAGGGCCACTTGAAGTTCATTGTCATGAATTTTCGAATGAGACTGGCCAGAAGGTCTGTGTATTTCCTCAACCCTGCTGAAATATATAGGTGCAGGCATGGTAGTGGAGTGGAGCCTAACCCAGGATTGGGTTTTGCAAGAATCAAAGAGGAAGGGAGAGGCACAAGGGAACTGAGAGCAGGTTCAGGAGCGTGGCGTTATCAACTGTTTGTTCAAGGAACGTAAACTGATATGGAAGCATGGTAATGGAAAGCGGAATTACTGGTCTCGGGATCCAAGAATTATCTGAATTAAAGTAACAGAAGAAAGGGGGCTAGAAGGCAAAAGAAGCTGGTGGAGGGAGGGGAACTTAGACTTTCAGAGTGAAGCAGTGGCACTATGGCTATTTGTACCGTGTGATGAGGTGGCCACTAGAAATATGTCAAAAATAAACACACACAAAAATGAGACTTGTCTTCCTTGATGTGCTCTCAGGGGGAGAATCACACGGCCCTATTCCTAACTGAGGAGCTTTTGGCAGATGACGGCTGCTGAGAGGAGACTCAGTTCTCTTTAGCAATGTGGCCTGTGGTAGGTTGCCTGTGAGCCAGGGAATGGTGATAGACTCTTTCATATATGGGCAGCACTGACTGTACTCAGTGGGTTATAAAATAGAGGGGGAAGGGGAAGAGGAAAAAGAGATCTATGGCTTGAGACTGTGTGTGTGGCATCCAGAGAGAGTTACAAAGGAGATGTGAGAAGTGGATATGATCTAAACACATTGCATTCACGTATTTACCAAAGAACATATAATAATATTTTTAAAAGATGTGCTGCCGGGCGGTGGTGGCCCACGCCTTTAATCCCAGCACTTGGGAGACAGAGCCAGACAGATCTCTGTGAGTTTGAGGCCAGCCTGGTCTACAGAGTGAGATCCAGGACAGGCACCAAAACTACACAGAGAAACCCTGTCTCGAAAAACAAAACAACAACAACAACAAAAATGTGCTATAGTGTAAAATACACAGTGAATTCTCATGAGTTAGCACCAAGAAGAAATATTTCACTAATAATTTTTAAAATGCCTGTTACACATTGAAATGGTAAGATCTTAAAAATACCAGTTTAAGAAGGTATATTATGGGGCAGGGGATATGACTCAGCTGTTAAGAGCATTGGCTGCTCTTCCAGAGGATCTGGGTTTGGTTCCTAGTACACAGAGGCAGTTCATAACATCCACAAGTCCAGTTCCATGGACTCTGACACCCTATTCTGGCCTCCTCAGGTAATAGGCAGGTAAGTGGTACACAAACGTACACGAAGATGAGATACCCCCAAACTACGACCAAACTAAAAAAAAAAAAAAAGTCTTGAAAGTATATTATTAAAACTAGTGCCTCTCATTTTATTGTTAAAAGAAGCTATGGGTGTGGTTCACATTTTATTTCTATTATGTTTTGTGAGGGAAGTGGTGGTGACGGATAAAGCCAGGAAAGGAAACATGCTAGGGAAGAGTCATCTACAAAGATGTTAAGACGACTGAAAACTCTTGGTAGAGTCATTTTGGAATGACTGACAATAAACCGGAACATAGCAATCCTCTAGAAACGAGGGTGGATGGTCTTGGATGATAAAGGATTGTACAAGTACATGCAGTAGTTCACAGTTTGATGACATGATGTTCAAAGCTGGCAGTCATTATGGAGGAACAAAGGGGAATTGTCGAGGCATGGGAGCGAGGATCCAAAGAGACATTTGTTCCATGGTCAGTGCTAGTAGCACAAAGGCTGTGGTGGAAAGACATTGCTGCCACTTGATAGGGCTACAGAGGAGGTGTGTCCTTGGCAGTTTAGAGCGGGAAGGGGAGAGGATGCGTTTTGCTTAAGCCTGGCTTGCGAGCTCCAGATCCACCTGGAAGGCTCAGGAGCTGAGCAAGAGAGTAAGATGTAAGGTGCACTGAAGATCTAGGGCTTCCTAAGGGACTGGCATACATGGTGTTAGGGAACTTGATGAGAAGCACTCCAGTGGTTTCCAGGCAGAGAACAGAGGGAAGGCTGTGCGTGCAAGAAGGCAGAGAGGCGAGAGCATCCTTTATTCTCTTCTGCTAGAGGACATGGGAGACTGGGGAAATGGGGGTCATAATTGAGTTTGAGGAAGGAACACACTGGCTTTTCTACCTAGCCACCAAATGACGGGGCCCCTCAAAGCCCACCATCCTAAGTGCTCACCAGTTCTCAAGCAATACTTGCAGTGTTGTTTGAATGGCCTCAACAAATGTCAACAAAAGGCCCATATGCTAAATGCTAGGCTGCCAGCCGGTGGCACTATCTTGGAGCCTTGGTGGGACCTTTAGGAAGTAAGGGCTGGTGCAAGAAAGTTATTCATAGGGGGTCTGTCCTCAAGGGGACTACTGGCACCTTGGCCCCTCCTTTCTTCTCAGCTGCTATGAGATAAGCCTTTCTATCACTATCACCTCACAGGCACAAGGGCCACAGGGTCTGGTGACTATGGCTTGAAACCCTTTAAGTATAGGTGATTGATAAGTGACTTCCTTAGCCAAGAATATCTTCAAATTACTGTTCAGAGGTAGATGACTTATAAATTTCAAACCTTAACAAACAAAATTCTGCGCTCTGGATGAGGGTTGAGCACTGCCCCCTGTGCACTGACTTATTCTGGGCATGTCTAGAACGAAACAGCTCGTATTTCCAGAGCTGTGACCCTTAAGGGAAAACCATACCTGTAAAAGCCATGAGGCCAGAAAAGCTGAGCCAGGCCCATGATGTCTTCCTCACTCCCTCGTCATATTCAATCCATCACTAGTTTCGGCCCACAATTTAAGGTCCCTAAACTCTAATCTGTCTCTTTGGTTCATCTGCAAAATCTCTCTTGCCCCTCCTGTTCTACAACAGCCTTTTGACTACACACATGTTCCTGCTATTTCCACATTGTCCTACTGTGGCATTTACAGCATTCCGGGCTCTTGTCATGCCATTCTTTGTAATCTAAATCTCTGCAGTGGCTCCACATTGTTCTCAGGATAAAGCCACAGCTCTGCCTCAAGCTCTGTATCCTGCCCATCCCCAGCCAGCCTTCCTTCAATTTGCACTGCCCCTCACCCTCAGATGCCCTGTGGGCTTGCCTCTCTGGGGTCCTGGCATGGGCTATGTCCCCAGCTGTCACAGAGTCTTGCAGGAGTGGCTGCTCCGAGTTAATGTTCATGTTTATCTTCCCGATTTTGTATTGGACATCCTTTTCTTGAGCTCTGGGTCCCAGGTAATACATGCCCCAGTTCTATATTCTTTCCAGTCTCCAGAACAGCTGCAAGTTGCTATTATTTGATGGACATTTATCCTAGCAGATCCCCTAAGGGTGTGGACTGTCTCTGAGGGCTCAATATATGCTTTATGTTATTATGTAATTATACTATGCTTTGTGTTAAACGAAAGGCTGAGAAGCAACTTTGTTTATACGATATCTCACCACAGAATGTACTGATGTCATGAAAATTCTGAAGCTTTTTTACAATAGAGGGTTGGGCATCTACAATGGGATTCTAGCGGCCCTAAAATCCAGTGTCGGTCAGTAAGTGTATGTGAGGCCCGAGATTTGTGCCAGGCTCTGTGTTGGGTCACTACTAAGCCAACTGCAGCAACTAGGCTGGAACTGGGAGATTTTTGGGTGGCACAAGTATCATAACTCATGCTTAGGACAAGACCTGTAGTAGTTTGCCTGAGCAAGTTCATGTTCTTGGCATCCGTTGTTCTGAGCAAATTGCTTTCCTTTTTCTGACACAGCAGCCATTTGGCACCTAGTGCCCACCCCTGGGTGTTGAGGTAAATAGCAACCCACCAGGTAGCATAAGCAAGCTCTGCTGGTTAACCCATGAGCAGCCACTTCCTGTGTCAAATCTGCCCCTTGGGTGGGTTTCTGATGCTCAGCCCACCTTATTACAGTGGAGTGGGAGTGGGAGGCAGTTCCATGTAAGTCCTTTTCCTCTCAGTCATACAGGGTAGCTAGCTATCCATACTCATCACCACCGACTCTCTGAAATGTTTACTCCCTGTAATGACATAGCTATTTTCAGTGACAAATGCTGCAGCTTCTAGGCCAGGCTCGCTCTGGTTCTGGCTTCCTCTGGGTGCAGGAAGACGGAAGCAGCAGATGCCCCACTACCGGTAGCCTCTGTGCCAGCAATCTGCCTGGGTTGCTGGGGGTGCCCTGGGCCTCTTTTCCTGTTCGCCCTTCACAGCTCCTGTGGCTGCTGACTCTTTGCCATTTGACCATCTGCCTTGCCTGGCCCCCACGTTTGTGAGCTGACGCTGGCAATGCTTTGGGGTGCCCATCTGGCCCAGCACTAAGGGTGGAGGTCTCTGCCTGCCACGGCTCCTCTGACCCCTGCAGACTTGTTTCCTTCGGCCCTGTCCTTCCCTCACTGTTACTTCAGATCCGATGGGATCATAACAGAGGTGATAGCTGAGAAGGCCAACCAGCTATCGTTCTGTCTCCTCACTAAGAAAGCACTACAGAGTAGATGATTGAAAAAACCAAAACAAAACAACATAGCTTTCTTTCTTTTTTTTCCCCCTCTGTGAGCAAGGCTATCTAGAATGTGGAAGTTATTTGAAAATGTGGGTTGACCTGAGATTGGGGAAGAGGAAGAGAAAGTGCATAGAGGAGGAAGCTATGACATCAGCCACTGGGGCTGACCTGAAAGAACCGAGGCCCAGTGACATTGTAGTTGTCTGTCCTGCCCTTCCACTGGGGGAGTGGCAGCTGGGCATAGCAGGAAGCTGCTCGCTGGGGCCTTGGCCACAAAGCTCCACCTTCATCTCGTCTCCGCTCCCATCACCATTCTCAAGTCCAAGAGTCTTTTGTACTGGCCAGCAAGTGCCTCTGGGACTGGGGGAACAACACATTGGGCTGCAAGTGGGAAACCGTAGACCACATGTGTGCAGCACGCAGTGCAAGGAGCACACTCTGCACAAGCAAAGAGACGTGATAGAGTTCACTCCTCTCCTCTCTTACATTTCTTCGATTACAGAAGCGAGTCACAATCGTGGGGAAATACAACTGTATAAAGGTCTTTTGCTATCCCTGATTCTAGCCCCCAAAGCTAACAGCTAACGTTAACAATCCTGAGAAACCTCCTGGCAACATGATGGTATGTAATGGGATTATAGCAGTGTACAAATACAGAATACATGCGTCTGTGCTGGCACATAGGTGGACAGACAGAATCTGATGGTGTGGCATGATGGAAAGTGAGTAGTGGGGTCCAGGGGAGGCAGAATTTAAAAGTCTGTGGGGGGCCAAGCTGGACTGCAAGAGAAGTTATGGAACACAATGATATAAGTAAGACTGGAGGGGGTAATAAGAAGTAGGCAGGAATATTTAAAATAGTAAAGAACATGTGTATCTTGGTTTGCTTTCTGTTGCTGTGATAAACACCAGGACCAAAAGCAACCTGGGGATGAAAGGGTTTATTTGGCTTTTACATCCCAGGTCACAGTCAGTCATTGAGGGGAGCCAGGACAAAAGTTCAAGACATGGAGGGAAGAACTAGAGCAGAGACCATAGAAGAACACTGCTTCTTGGCTTGCTCCTCATGGCTAGCTCAGCTTGCTTTTATATATACCCCAGGACCACCTGTCCAGGGATGACACAGCCCCCATTAAGCCAGGCTCTCCCACATCAATCATAAATCCAGAAAATGTCTCAAATTTGCCTAGAGGCAATCTGACGGAGGCATTTCCTCATTTGAGATTCCTCTTCCCAGATGACCTTAGCTGTGGACAAAAAACTAACCAACACACTGTATTACCAAAAAAAGTATGTAGCTTAGGAAAAAAAAAA
>CABHPH010131890.1:0-45610 GCA_902168325.1 Peromyscus nudipes | reverse complement strand
GCGCGCGCATGAGTGTATCTTGCTAGGTGAGTTGTTAACATAGTTCACAGGTTCACAGCTGGGTAAGACTATTGGTACCTTTTTTTCCCTCCAGCAGCCAGCCTAGCACCTGTGGCACTGTGAAAGCTGGCCATCAGGGAGAAGGCATCCAGGTCAGAACCAGCTTGATTTCTCCAAGTTTTGTGAGCAAAGTCCATTAGGCTTTTACCCTCAAGTTCTGATGGGTAACCAAGTACAGTGTTGATAGCCTGTATTGTTTTGGGGACCCCCCTCGCCCCCGCCACCCAGCCAACAACTTGAAGGGATGTATCCCATACCTGGGAGTGGGCTTTTGTTTGACTGTGGTATCTGTGAGGAGCCGTATCATCCTGTGTAGAATAATTCCAATTAAACTATTTTGAAATATACATTAGAAACTTATAAAATAGGTTTCCACATGAGTCAGCAATTTCTGCCCCCTTAACTTACATGTAATAATTTGTTCATTCTCTTGGTAAAATGGGTAAGGGTCTCTGTTTAACCTAAAAATGTAAAACTTAACAGATATAGCTAGTAAGAGAGATGGTGGAACTACACAGGGCTACCTGGACAGAGCTCAACTCATTCTTCCTCAGTAATTGTTTGTATCATTCATATATATATATATATGTATATATATAAATATATATATATACAATAAAACCCAAATATTTGTACAGGTGAATGAGTTGTTATATGTGGAGGTGTCATTGTGTATTAATGGTCTAGAAGATTCCATCATTTAACTTCCTAGTAAAATCCCAGGCCCCAGAAGTGCCTATGTTACTAACTTCTGTGATGATTGATTATATTTGCCAATTCTGAACCTTATCCCAACTTAATCATACAAGATAGCCTTTGGGATTGGCTGCTTTTGCCCAACTTCACAGCGGTGAGATTCGTCTATATTCCTCTAACTTCCAGTGTGGCATTACTCAGTTTTCTCATCTGTAAACACTCGCCTGCATGAATCATCTGAGCCTGAGAGGTGACCCATTAGAAATCCTCACAGCAGTACCCAGGACTCATTATCCCATTCATAATTTAGAGCAGTTGTTACTGTGAAATTTATCTTTTATGAGTTGGAGAGGTGGTTTAGAGGTTAAGAGCACTGGCTGCCCTTCCAGAGGTTCTGAGTTCTATTCCCAGTAACCGCATGATTCACAACCATCTATAGTGAGATCTGATGCCCTCTTCTGGCACAAAGTTGTATATGCAGATAGAGCACTCATGTACATAAAATAAATAAATGTTTTAAAAAATTTATCTTTTAGGTCTTCTATTTTTTTATCCATTTGGAAAACTATTCTTCTGAGCTACTGTTATACTGTGTATACTCTTTTAAAATTTAATTACTCAGTGTTAGCCTGCCATCAGGACTAAAATCTGGGCACTAATATTGCTTCACTCAGTATTCTGTCACACATTTGAACAGAGGAGATTTAGCAGTGTGCCCTATCACTTCAAGTGAGGGAAAAAAAGTATGACAAAATCTCTTCTTGCTTCTGCAGACAGCTAGATTTGTGTTTTGTTTGTTGTGTGCATTGTTTTCTGTGTGGCCTCATTTGAGACAGACCACAATTTTTCTTTTAGGTCAAAGATTGCAGTTCACTTTTAAGAAGTAGGAAAAGGAAACAACTGGTGTGGTGGTGCACGCCTTTAAACCCAGAACCCAAGAGGCAGAGGCAGGCGGGTCTTGAGTCCCAGGCCAGCCTGGTCGACAGAGCAAGTTCAGCCCGGGCAACATAGTCAGACCCTATCTCAAAAGAAATAATGATGGTAGTGATGCCGATGGGTGAGATACAGCTCAGTGACTAAGAGCATGTACTGTTCTTGCAGAGGACCCTAATTCATTCCAAACACCCAAGTCAAGCAGCTCACAATGACCTGTAACTCCAGCACCAGGGGATCCAACGCCCTTTTCTGGCCTCCCTGCCAATTGCTAACATGGACACATACCCACACACACATACACATAATTTAAAATAGAAAAATAAGTATCTTTAAAGGTAACAATAATGGGGCTAGGGATGTGGATCAATGGTAGAGGACTTGCATGGTATTCACAAGGCTCTGGGTTCAATCTCCAGCACCTAGGTAACAATAATAATAATAATAATAATAATAATAATAATAATAATAATAATAATAGTGTGGATAATACTGTAACATGAGTTTACTGAACTTCTCTTCAATCTCGTGCACATGCAATGATCCTTTAAAAAATTCTGACAGGTGCTAAGAACCTTGACAAAGAATGTAATCCATTTTGTTTTCTTCTAAGTCTGAACTAGCAGTGCAGTGACATCATATTTCAGTGACCAACGGTACTAAAAACATCTCAGGGGACTTTTGCTCCTTTAGAGGAAATGAAGTCCGTGACACATGCTGAATATCCTGTCACTGTTACTGTGCAAGAGGGCGAGTGACTTCATTCACCTGCTTCTCTCCCAAATCAGAGCTTCTCCCATGCCAAGTACTGCACTGAATCCTGGGAAAGTAATAATAAATAAGGTGGTAAAGTCCTTACTCTTAGGGAATCCAATGGTCTCAAATACTCATAGACACAAACATGCAAATAAAAAGTTACAACACATGATAGAAGATGGTGTGGGAGCTTAAAAAGGAAAGAAATTAACTTTAGAAGGTTTTGTAAAGATATTTATATTTAAAGTAGATCTTAAGAAATGATTGGGCATTGAACAAGAAAAAGATGGATGCCTAGTTTACAAACATTACTGTATGAAGTAGATATGGTATGATGGTCATGACCCATTAATGGGGGGACCTGGTTAACTACTGATCCTACCAATGTATCTCATAAATTCAATAGCTTATGACTATCTTTGATCTGTGACTTTTCATCAAAACTGTGACAGATATTGCATACAGGGGCCAAGTCTTATGGTCTTGTGTTTCTTATGGTCCACTTAGTGGACAAGGTTAGCTACTGTTAAATTCATTCTTAAAGCTGCTTTATTTTAATTTTGTATGAAAGGTTTAAATTGACGTGATATCTAATCACCCTAACATGTTGTAGAATATTATTTTAAGGTGTGTTACTTTTGTTTAGGTTGCATTTGTTTAACTCTGTGAAGCTGTGTTACTGTGTCTGTCTAAAACACCTGATGGTCTAATAAAGAGCTGAACGGCCAATAGCATGGCAGGGAAAAGGATAGGAGAGGCTGGCAGGCAGAAAGAACATGTAGAAGGAGAAATCTGGGAGGAAGAGATCTAGGAGCCAGAGAAGGAGGACTCCAGGGCCCAGCCACCCAGCTATGCAGCAAGCCCCAGAGTAAGAGTAGGATTTACAGAAATAAAAGAACAGGAAAAGGCCAGAAGCAAAAGGTAGACGGGCTAAGTTAAGAAAAGCTAGCTAGGGGGTTGGGGATTTAGCTCAGTGGTAGAGCACTTGCCTAGCAAGCGCAAGGCCCTGGGTTCGGTCCTCAGCTCCAGAAAGAAAAAAAAAACAGAAAGAAAAGCTGGCTAGAAACAAGCCAAGCTAAGGCCAGGCATTCATAAGAAAAAGCCTCTATATATTTATATGGGAGCTTGGTGGCGAGCCCTCCCGCCCAAAAAAAAAAAAAAGAACAAAAACAACAAACAACACTAACATCTTACAGAGTTCTTTTTGTTTTGTTAAGTTCTGACTGGAAAGCCTAGCAGAGAGTAGTTTTGGTTAGTGTCTCATTCATTAGCCTATATAACTCATGAGTCTGTGTAGCTGACTTGTGTGTCCACTTTTCTGTATGTGATAGCTAATCTTTGGGAAGAAGGAACTTCAACTGAAGAATTTCCTCCATCTATTGGCCTGTGGGTACGTCTTGGGGGTATTTTCTTCATTGATAATTAATGTAGGAGGCCCCAGCCCACTGTGGGCAATACCAGGTAGGCCTGGGCAGTATAAGACAGGTGGTGTGAGCCTGGGAGTAAGCCAATAGGCAGCATTCTTCCATAGTTTCTACTTCAAGCTCTTGTCTTTAGTTCCTGCACTGGCTTCCTTCAATGATGCACTGTAATCTCAAAAGTCAAATAAACCCTTTCTTCCTCCATTTGCTTTTGGTCGTGGTGTTTATCACAGCAACAGAACTCTACTGCCCAAGCTCTTGCCTGACATCCTTCCAGACTTCTCTGATCTACAATTAAGGTTCAGACTGTGTTCTCTGGCCTTCTGTTCATTCATCTCCCCAGCTTCTACATCCTATCAGGACAGGATGAGAACTTTGTCTGATCTGATTTGGCTCACTGGTTCCTGAATTTTGAAATTACCTGTACCCAATAGAACTATGGTTTATTCAGCTGTTAGAATTGTGCTCTGGGCCCCTGGTTGAGACTTCTCTTTTTCTTGGGACTCAGCAGCAAACATTTTTCTATTGGCTTCAATTTATTCTCCCACAATTCTTCAGTTCTTCTTTTGACTTGCAGGGGACAAAGAGCATGGCACCATGTTTTGTATTTCTGCTTTAAAATATTTAATATACACTCTGAAATCATAAATGGGGGAAAGCTAGGTGGAAAATAAATAAATAAATAAATATAAATAAATAACATTTCAAACACAACTCATCTGTAAAATATTGCTAATGACAGTCTCTTCAACTTACCATTAAGAGGGCAATATAAATTGAATTTTCAGAGAGGATGAATAAAACAACTGTTCCTTAATTAGCCTAAAAATATTCCAATTATAGAAATGATTAGCCCTGAAAGATTATATACTCTGCTTACTTTCAGGATAAAATATACCATGGATTTGCATATTACTTTTACTTTGAAGGCTGGGTTTAAGTATAAATGATAGCCTATAGCCCACACAAGCTAAACAGGTTTAGATCAACAAAGAAAACCTGTCAAGTTCTGATATAAGAGACACAAGTGATAATAGCTATGCCAGCATGTTTCAAATTAAAAGTTTTAATTGTGCTTGGGCCAAGCAAATTGACTTTGAGAGAAAGTCCTTACACCTGGAAATGATAGTATTTCACATGAACATAAGACGTTCAGTGTGGTGTCTACTAAATCAGATTTCTCACATTTGTCATTTTGGATATTCACTAACAATCCAGAAGGTGGCACATGTCCTGATGAGCATTATTCTTTAGAGTTGTTGTTTTGTTTTGTTTTTAATTTTGACTCTGATCTCTTTGTTCCAAAGTTAGACATCTTTCAGTGTTACAAGTATAGTGATCCTGCTTTCCACCACTGGGTACCAAACCATTTTTTGTTTGTTTGTTTGTTTGTTTGTTTGTTTAAATTTATTTATTATGTATATAGTGTTCTGTTTGCATGTATGCCTGCATTCCAGAAGAGGGCACCAGATCATATTATAGATGGTTGTGAGCCACCTTATGGTTGCTTGGAATTGAACTCATGACCTCTGGAAGAGTAGCCAGTGCTCTTAACCTCTGAGCCATCTCTCCAACCCACCAAACCATTTGTGAGAGACTATTTTTTTAAATGGGGAGGCCTAATTTGCTATTTTAAATTTGTTCTCAATTTTAGAGCAGGAAATAATTATGGAAATCCTAATCAGTGCATGGCTAGCATTTGGTAGTCAATACATGTTAGATATTTTGTAACTCTTGCTTGTGAGCTTTGAATCTCTGTAAGTACCTTGGGCTTCCATGGGTTGAATCTTAAGAAATAGAAATGCTCATAAACAAACGCTTCGTCAGAGAAATAATTTTCCCTGTGGAGTGTTTCAAAGAAGAACACTAAATGTGGGAAATGTTCCATCACACACTATCTGTGCTCTAGAAAGTCTTTGGAGGGGAGCTGACAAAGTTCACAACCCCAAAGACAAGCATTTTCCACTGCAAAAAAAAGGATCAGATTCACTAGATAATGTTTAATGTCAAGTCCACAGACAAGCAAGAAATCAAACTTACACTTCCAGGAGTATATCTGCACACTGAGGTCCTTTCCTCCCACCAAATTTTTAACCTTTATGTAACACCTGACCTTATTGTTCACTCTCCTGTCTTTTTTTTAAACCCTACCCCACCTCTGCTTTGGACTAGACTGAAACAATATTCACTTATTTCTCCTATTACTTCATTATTTTCTGTTTGACTAGTACTTTCCCAGTTTTAAATTCTTGACCTGAGAATTCAGGTATTCACTAAGGTCTTTTTCTTACAGATCCAGGAATACAGCTGCTACATCTTATGAGTTCTGATTTCTCTCAAGTTTCAAGTCTGCATTTCCAGCCTCATTTTGATACTGGTGCTGTTAGGTAGCTTATTGGATAGTCTCAGGCCCGAAAGACACAACCCTCTCTCATAATCAACATCCCATATAGCCAAGGATGGAACAGCAGGGCTCTAATTACCAGTCAGGTGAATGAGACCAGAGTCCTATCTCTGGCCTTAGAGTCATGACATCCTGAACTGCCCAGAATGTCATGAAGAGACAACTCTCTCCACTTGGTTCTGGAGCCCTGTGTAGGCAGACTTCTCTTTCCCATCCTCCAGTTCCCAAATAACCAACACTCAATATTAATTAGAAATACTGGGCCGATAGCTCAAGCTTATTACTAACTAGCTCTTATAACTTAAATTAACCCATATTTCTTATCTAAGTTCTACCATGCGGCTCATGGCTTGTTACCTCATCTTGTACACATCCTGCTTTCTCTGTATCTGGCTGACGACTCCTCAGACTCTGCCCTTCTTCATCCCAACATCCTTAGTTTGGTTGTCCTGCCTATACTTCCTGCCTGGCTACCAGCCAGTCAGCTTTTTATTAAACCAATCTGAGTGACAGATCTTTACAGTATACAAAAGGATTATTCCATAGCAGCCCTAACTCTTACAAGCTTTCCATCTGGCAGCAGGCTTTCTGATAAAGGACAAGGACATACTGTTGTCTCCTCTTGTAAGAATTGACCCAAATGGCCATGTCAATCACTGGAGTAGGACATTATCCCTTGGGAAAAGCTGTTTGTTCTAGAGACTTTAAAAGTCTTATAAAGCCTGCCTCAGATGTAGATCAGCACAATGATGTCTTTAGCCATTGTCCACTCTTACCCTGCTCTTCATCCAACAGTCCTTTTGGCCTTTGTCTATTCTCTAGTCTTGAGAGTGTGGTTTCCAACAGCACATTTGCCCATTCTTACACATACAAAGTATGCATATGCTAATGGTTTCTATGATCATTTTCCACTCTCATCCATTCAGAGTGTGTTCCCTTTATTCACATGCTCTGTGGGTCTCATTTGAATTGTTTTTAATGGAGATCATGAGAACCAAGGAGCTGCAGAGAATCCAGACCAAGATTTCTCTAACAATACCTTAAACTCAACACACTGGGTAAAGACTATCATTCCTCTCAGTATTTGAAGGAGTGAACTGTTTTAAATATAAATCATCTTTGAACCTATGTCTTGCACTTCACTCCCCAAATCCAAATCATAACGTATAATTTTTCATACTGTAGATTCCTCTTCCCTGGGCTCAACACTTTATTACAGACTCCATTCTTTCACACTCATAAAACTTTCAGTAATCTAAAAACTTTACTGTCTTTTTTTTTTCTAACACCAACCAAACTTTTTGCCAGAACAATAACTAAAGGACAAAGAATGGACTGTAATCATCATTTATTGCTTTGATAAAATAATCCAAACTTCAAAGTTGAGTGTAAGTCAAAGTATAATATTAAATATCACTTGATAAGGTTTGTTTTTGTTTTTGATTTAAGACAAGGTCTTTTCTAGCCCAGGCTGTCCTCCAACTCTCTATAGCCAGAAGGTAACCTTGACCTTGTGGTCCTTCTGCCTTCACCTGCTGAGTGGTGTGCTTCCAGGCATCATCACCATGGACAGTTTATATGGTGCTGGGAATTGAACCCAAGGCTTCATGCATGCTGAACAGGCACTGTACAACCCCATCCCTGCCCCACACAGTGACTCTGCATAGACAGGCACTGCACAACTGCATCCCTGCTCCACACTGTGACTGCATAGACATGCACTTCACAGCTGCATCCCTGCTCCACACTGTGACTGCATAGACAGGCACTGCACAGCTGCATCCCTGCTCCACACAGTGACTGCATAGATATGCACTTCACAGCTGCATCCCTGCTCCACACAGTGACTCTGCATAGACAGGCACTTCACAGCTGCATCCCTGCTCCACACAGTGACTGCATAGACATGCACTTCACAGCTGCATCCCTGCTCCACACAGTGACTGCATAGATATGCACTTCACAGCTGCATCCCTGCTCCACACTGTGACTCTGCATAGACAGGTACTGCACAACTGCATCCTTGCTCCGCACGGTGACTCTGCTAAAGAACTTCTAATGTTTCCAGACATTTAATGACGTTATATAAAACATCATCTTTAACAAAATATATGATGTCCAATTGTTTGTTTTTTCATAGAATTTAAGGAATTATTTCATCAAGATGTCAACTGAAAGACAATTTAACATAGTTTTTTAGTACTATAACCTTGTAAATTTTAGTGAATTACTTGGGGGAAGTATAAAGAGGTGATTGTCAGTAATATAATAAAATTTCTTCTTGACGTAATGTTATTTAGAGAATCAAAGCTTCTCAAAACTTATAAGATTCAATATTGAAATATAATCTGTTCTCAATATTTATTCTAGAAATTAGTAATGTTTATCCACATACATCTAAACTAATGGCAAACACTGGCACTGTGAAAGGATGTGATCTGCACTGAGATGTTGCCTGTTAGTAAGAAGGAAGCTCTCATAAGAAATTGCTTAAGCCGGGCGGTGGTGGCGCACGCCTTTAATCCCAGCACTCAGGAGGCAGAGGCAGGCAGATCTCTGTGAGTTCGAGGCCTGCTTGGGCTACAGAGTGAGTTGCAGGAAAGCTGCAAAGCTACACAGAGAAACCCTGTCTTGAAAAACCAAAACAAAAAAAAAAAAAGAAGAAATTGCTTACATTTGTTTGATAAGTATTTTTGAATGTATAATTTGTGTTTTTTTCATTGACTATATGGTAAAGGTATGTAGAGCAATAAATGGACCTGCATGATATCATTTCATACCTAGTTCAGATGGTTACAGGAATGAATATAAGTCCCAGCTTCTGTTTGTGCTGTGGTATGATAGGGCAATGGGGAAGAGATACTACACATCTGAAGATAAGACCTGTGGGAAAAGCGAACTAGGGCAGACTCAAGGACAAAGGGACAAGTGAACTCACCACTAGAGAAAACCTGCTCCTGTTTGTTCCTTCGTTTTTTAGACAGGGTTTCTCTGTGTAGCCATGGCTGGCATGGAACTATCTATATAGACCAGGCTGGCCTCAAACTCAGAGAGATCCACCTGCCTCTGCCTGCCAAATGCTGAAATAAAGGTGAGTGCCACCACACTGAGTATGTTCATAATTTTTTTGCTTTTTAAGAAGATAACAATATCAAATCTTACAATTTATATCAATTGGGATTCCTTCAAAGCAAGGTACATCTAAAGGAATATTCTATAGGATTTTTTTCTGCATCAATGTTTATGTTTTTATTTGCAATTACTTGAACTTACAGCAGATAATTTGGTGCCAACTTAAAAATGTATACAAAAATAAATATTTATTTTTCAAAATATATATCTGTATTCACAAACTGAAAAATCACCTTACTACCTTAGTACACTATGACAACAAACCTAGAAACCATTTAATACACTACCTGTGGAATGCTGGTCTAAAGCCTCAGTGGCTGTATCTGCTCTCCTCCAATGCTATCATCATTTTTTCCAGTAATAATTTATTTAAGAGAAAAACACAGTTAATTTTTTTTATTACAAAATCATGAAGATAGTGTCCTATCTCCCAATAATCTACAGAGAACTTGCCATGATAGACTTGTGTATTCAGTTTCTATTCAGATCAGTTTATATTTAAAATGGGACTAATGGAGTTCAGAGGAAAAGCTAACTGACTATTGATTCAATTGTGATTCTCTATCCTTGGCTTCTCTTTGCCTGTGGTCTTAGCTGTACCCCTCTGTTCCTTTTTAACCTCTTGAATGTAAAATGCATAATTAGAGAGGAATCTGAAATCGTCTTAATTCTTTTTGGAGGAGTTGTGTAATTAAAAAGTTGAGAATCTGCTCCAGTGTTTGAGGAGCTTGGATTATACTGAACAATCCACCCTTAAAAATTAAATAGAATGTTATATTCATAAATAGCTCTGCCTTGCAGTCATTTCTGTAATTCTATCTTATATTCATATTGTCGTTTGATTAGTTAATCATCCATTTTCAAAGGTGTGAATGTGTTTTCACACTTCTGCTAAGACAGTGTTAACTATGAAACTATAGATAGCAATAGAGATTAATTATCCATTGCACAAGTTCCCACACCTGTGCTTACCAGACAGAGGAAGAGGGTGCACATCTTAACACAGGTGTGATTTCAAAAACTAGGGGGAGAGGCTTGGTCGAATGAGTTCAAGGACTGCTTCCAGTTGACATGCCTTTAAATGTTAACTGCTTTACACTTTTAATTCTATTTCATAAAACAATCGAGTAGATTGGTGCAAGTCTCTGGCTGTGAGTGAATGGAAGAAGGCATTCTACAAATGTGTCAGTCTCTCATGGAATTAGAAAACAGAACAGATACTATATTGGATTTTAACAATTGCTCTAGCTTCAGTAGAGCAAAGCCAGAAATTGGGAACTCATCCTCCGAAATATTAATTAAATACAGTAAGCATTCTAGAAGTTGGGTAACTCAAAATAACAACAGCAATAGTTAGAGAGCTTGTAATCATTATAGTTATAATAAGCTCTCTCCAATTGGCTTTTGATTTCCCCAATGATGAACTCTGTTAATTTAGAATCTGGTTCACTGAGTCTCAGGGGATCTGACTTTTCTGTCTCAATGAATTAGCCTTGACGTGTAGAGTAGCATGCCAGAAGAGAGGAGCTGAGAGCAGAGCATGGTAATGCATGCCTGTCATCCCAGCACGAGGAAGATGGCAGAAGGATCAGGAGTTCAAGGCCAGCTTTGGATACGTAGCCAGTTTGAGGCCAGCCTGGGATACATGAGCTTCTGTCTCAAAGGAAGAAAGGGCAGGATGGATAAAGACAATGAGGACTTTAACCACAGTCACTCATATGAGCTCAGGTACTCATCCGCCATGAAAGTAAGAATTCCTAGGCCAGCATTAGCTTTGCTCCTGCACTAACACAGTGGGATTGACACCGGAATGAACTAAAATGTCCTCCTCTTTCTCAAATAATGTCTTTCCCTGTCGGCGATTTCTTCTCACGGCAGCTGTTCGGGTGCAAGCATTCTCGCGGTGTGACTTTACATGAACTCAAGCAAGTTTTCAGAACTCTGAGGAGATCTTTCCTGTCTTTGATTGTAAATGCACAGCCCCAAACTGCTTCTTCTTTCTTGGTTTGGGGTTGACACTAGGCGAGCAGATGCTAAGTGACCAAATTTTGCAGAAGCAGGAAAATGTGATAAGAACCAAATAGTGGTTGGCTACATGAGGCCATACCTAAAAACAAAGAGTCAAAGGGTTGGAAAAAAGAGCCTGACATTCTAACATTACTAACTACTCTGTAGTTGTGGCCTCCTATGTGGCATCATTGCAAGTGGGCTGGTCAGCATATTTAATTACTCTTCCCTAATTTAAGTTTGTAACACCATGCTAGTGCATAGGATGGCCACCATTTATTAGTATAATCCTGTAGGTCAAAATGTCCACACATTAGAACATGTTAGCTCTCAGGCATGTTGTGAGTTAATCGGACACCTCCCGAGAATGCTCAGGCCAGCAGTACCACTGACATGTCCACAGTCTCAAAAAACCAGCAATGTATAAGGAAAGTTGGCTTAAAATAAGAGTGTAAATTGAAATATGACCAAGACCAGAGGCTCCTTTCTGTAAAAGGAATTTCAGAAAAGTAACCTCACCTTCACTACCCTTTGGAGAAAGGAAGTACCTCACCTCGTGGACTTACTCCAACCTAACTGCTTGTCCAGCAAGACCCCTGCAAAGGAAGAAGCATCAAAGGGTAGAAGAGACATGGGTGTAGGGTCTGGGACGTCTTCCCTGAAACAGGCTTTTAATGCTTTGATTAGCTCCAGAAATGGACTGTGCATCATTAAACCCATTGCACACACTTTAGAGTGTGCCCAGGAGAACAATGTCTACAGGCATCTAACACAGGACAAAATATATTTTTAAGTTACCCTAAATCATAGTTGGTTCCAAAACATGACCCCCTGAAGTGTTGAAAAAATGACCTTTCTCCTATTTCCATGATTCTGGCAATGGAACTCAAGATCTTAAGAAAAGTAGGCAAGTTTTCTTCCACTGAATGGCACTTGTAACCCCAAAGCATATCACAGGCTGGCTGGCAATGCAAAGACCCTCTTGCCTTATCCTCTTATTGATTCCTGGCATGTATCACTATAGCTGGCCCTATTCCTTACAGCAGCGTAAGCCAGAGAAGACATACATCTCCACTGCACCCCTGTGCTTGGAACATTTTCCAGAATAAAACTGAGACCTGACAGAATCATGCAAAGATTTAGGAGTGAAAATCAGTGTCATGCTAAAGCGAGCTCACATGTATCAGTACCATTCCAAGTCACTGTTCACCATTATAAATACGATTTACCTATGTAGTCCTATGTCAAATTTCAATCTTTTGGTCATTGATGAACTGCAATTGTGGCAATTTTCTCATAAGATTATACCACCTCATGAGGCCACGTAATGACCCATTTCAAAGAGCAGATCCCTTTGTTAAATAACATACAACTGCATCTGAGGGTCAATGACAAAATCAAAATATCTGTTAGTAGATCTCAGTTCCATCTGTTTTGTTGTTATTGTGTTCTACAAATAAATTCTTTGCATTAAGATTCCTATAGGAATAATGGCAAATATTATCACATATTTATATTATCATACTTTTATTATATTCTATACTTTGCCATCTGAATTTAATCATCACAATCAAAGTAAAATAAAATTAATTTAATTATCATATCAAAATATTATTTTCACCATTCACAAGATGAAGAAAGTGAATTTCAGAAATCTCAACTTACACAGCACAGAAATTGCTCATAATAGCTAAAAAGTGGGGCTGAAAGATAGTTACTGGGGAAGCACTTGTCTGGCCTGCACAGAGCTCTGGGTTTGCTCCTCATCACTACACAAAACCAGAGTGGTTCTGTGTGCCTGTAATCACACACTGGAGAGGTAGATGTGGGAGGATCAGAATTTCCAGATCATCCTCAGTTACACAGTGAGTTAGAGGCCGGCCTGGGATACATGAGAACCCCATCTCACCAAAAACAAAACAAAACTAAACTAAAATGTGGAGCGTTCTCCTTTGTGATTGGCTGGGGAATGATGACACACCACACTTCTCACTAGCCTTCATGTAGCATGCTGCCTTGGACCATGTATGGTATCAAGCCTCCGAAGATTATCCCCCAGTAAATAATGTATTCTTGTTTCTTCCTACTCTCTCGACTTCTGTATCTTGCAGCTCACTCATAGCAAATAGAATGTAGCAGCAGAAATGATATTCAGTATGTCTTCAAGGCTGGATCAGAAGCTTAATAACTCCTGCTTTGGTTCACTGGAAGTCTTGGCATACTGGCCCTGCACAGGTTCCTGTTGAGTATTGTTTGAAGGCATTGTTTAAATGTAATTGTTTTTCTTTTTTTGAGACAAGGTCTCATGTAGCCCAGGCTGGCCTCAAACTCACATTGTAGCCAAGGATAGCCTTAAACTCCTGATCCTTCTGCCACCACTTTCTGAGTGTTGGGATTACAGATGTATGCTACGGTGCCCAATTTATATTGTATTGGCTTTGTACATGCTCTTCAAGCACTCCACCAACTGAGCTACAGTCCTAGCCCCTTGACAGAATTTTTTTTTGTGTGTGCAGCTATGGTACATGGAAATGGGTGCTCCTTAACAACAACAACAACAAACCACACACACACACACACACAAAACAAACAAAATACACACTTGATGTGGGCATTGGGAGCCTTTAGGAAATTATAAATGAAAGCACACTTGTTCTTCCTGTTTATTAAAACACGAGAGAGAAATAGAGACAGAGACAGGGAGGAAGAGAGGAAAGGAGGGAGGGAGAGACAGACAGACAATGGGAACAAAAACAGTTTAATCTTCAAGCCTATGAAGTCCAGAATATTTTCTAATTCCTCTAAATTTGACTCAAAACTTAACAGTTCCTTTTTCTTTCAACTTTCTCTTGAAATTAAGAAGTCATAGTTAGAAGAAGCCACCAGCTGGCACTGTCTACACTTTGCCTGTACATCTCCACAGCCAAGCCTATGAGTGCTGTAAGTCGGCATCCTTTCTGTTCCTAGGTTACCACAGACAGCAGCACGGCCAAAGTGTACCACAATAACGAAGATGTCCTTCTCATCCTCCTCAAAAAGAGCTTTCCTTGCCATTGCAATCATTCTCAGAAAGTATTAAAGGGATGCTTAAAACAAAGGGTCTTTTACTGATTTGTAGTAAAAGTCCAATAAAAAAAGCCACATACTTTTTTTTTTCCTGAGATGAGTCCTTCATTATCTGAGCCTGCAATAGGATAACAACTTAAAACTTCCCAAAGCCTTCCCATTCAACAGAAAGCTCTATCCAAGTACTTTAGAGAGCACTTTACAGTGGCGTGACTGAGGTACTTGCTCTGACACTCCAGCAGCTGCAGATAACCAATACAACCAGAGTCAGAGACACGCTCCAGTCACAGCCACTGTAGACAGTGTGCCTGTGGCCTTGGAAAGCAGCATTGCAAGCAAGACAGGCTTTGATAGACTGTGAATGGCCTGCAGCTGCTTCATCCAAGCCACGGGGGAGCTCTTCCCCTGGTGGACCAGAAGTCTTGGGATTGGTGTGCATCTCAGCTCTCCATCTGTAGGAAGGGCTGTGCCATGATTGGCACCAACGCCTTTTACCAACTCCTTTCTGCCTATGTAAGGAGGCTGACACTCATGTGCTGCTCTCTGCTGTTCCAACATCAGACCCATGAACAAGCTTCTCTGGACTGAGCTTCATGATTACTAGAAACAGATGAGTTGGTACACAAAGAAGAGTTGTAGAAATGTTGTAGAGTGGTAATAATGGTAAAAGCTACAGCTTCATTCATAATGACCTTCAAATAGGAACAATGTAAGTCATTCCATTTCTTGATATATTAGCTAAGAGGGAAGTGCGTTTTTGCACCAGTGAGTCCTAACGCCAATCACATGACTTAATGGGGTTTATTGCACTGTTATTTTGTGTTTTGTCCTCATAGTCTATCTGCTCTCCACATTTCACTTTTGACTTTCCTCCGGTTTTGCAATCTATTGCTTTTCATTATCACTTTTATCATCTTTCCATGTCAGCATTTTCCAAATCAAGCTTCAAATCACAGTCTTAACAATTCATAAACAATTAGAGCCATTATTTACTTACAGCATTTGCTGGCACTATACAAAGTAACTCTACATAGCACCATCACTTTTATAACTAGAAAACATCACCTTGCCTTATATATTAAATTATATCATTTTAAATAGGTAACTTAAGTTTCTTCCTTTTTTCTTTTCTTTTTTTTTGCCCAAGACAACTTTGCTGCATCTTACGTGCTCCAAGTTTAAACCCAACACCTCGATAGGAACTGACAAACAGGAAATGACTAAAGGGAGAGGCTCTTCCCACCATGCCTGAGACCATCAAAGCAGACCTTTTACCCTTTTCATGAAGATCGGGTTTTGATCGGGGGAAGAAAGGGTGGGACGCCACAGTGTCGGTCTGTACATTTGTCTGTGATCTGGCTGAATGTAACTGTGCAGTCTGTACATTTGTCTGTGATCTGGCCGAATGTAACTGTGCGGTCTGTACATTTGTCTGTGATCTGGCCGAATGTAACTGTGCGGTCTGTACATTTGTCTGTGATCTGGCCGAATGTAACTGTGCGGTCTTGTGATCTGGCCGTATGTAATTTTGCATGTCCCCTCTAGTTCTTGCTTTATAGTTTGTTCTGAATCGAGTTCTTGACTGTGATTTGGTTCAGATCATTTTGCTCTTGTGCCTGCAGACTTAGAAAGCCAACAATAACGAATAATGATGAAATGCAATGTATTCCTGTATGGCATTCTGCCTGAACTTCAGTGGAGAATAATTACATGTTTCTGTTTTCTTCATCCCTTAATGAAGGAGCCCAATCAGTGCACATGTGGACAGAGGAGGCATTCGTCTATCGACAAGGCATGACCTTCCAGTAAACCCCTGAAGTGCAAATGCTTCCACCTGGAAATAACCAGAGATCTGGGTGTGAAGCCCAGACTGTTCTGCTGGTAATGTGAAGGCCATCTCTACATCTACTTCTTAATTAGAATTCTTTCTTGTTGTAAGAATAGCTCCTGTCATGAAACTCAAGTTGTAGAGGAGCCTCTTGTCCTGTCTCCCTCTGGCTTTAACTCCTTCCCACACAAAGCAACACCATTAAGAACCAGGGGGAGGGACCCTTCCATTTGCCTGTATTTCTTTTTTATTCTTTTTTTTCTTTTTTTCTTTTTTTTCTTTTGGTTTTTCAAGACGGGTTTCTCTGTGTAGCTTTGCACATTTCCTGGAACTCGCTTTGGAGACCAGGCTGGCCTCGAACTCACAGAGATCCGCCTGGCTCTGCTTCCCGAGTGCTGGGATTAAAGGCGTGCGCCACCACCGCCCGGCCTGTATTTCTTAGTTAAGCATTGTGTGCATCCGGGCAGCAGATTTTTCTGTACCAGTGAAGTTACACTTTGCACATTGTTCTAGAAAATACTCACTTTACAGTGTGCTGTGGATATCTCTGTCACTTGTCTGTGTCTTTAAACAATTTAAAGTAACAGTTGTGATTCATTTCTTTACTTTTCACAAATAAATTATTGTCATAAGAGAAATGAAAATATTATAGATGGTATCAGAGTCCCTTGTGAACCTACTTTGAATTTCCGTCCTCATCTTGAAAAGTCTCTTGGAGGTGTGGGCAGTGAGATAACTCAGTATATGGTGGTATTTACCACGCAGCCTGATGGTCTGAGGTTGACTCCTAGGATGCCCATGGTGTAAAGTGGGAACCAACTCCCACAAACTATCTCTGACTTCCACACATGTGCCATGGTAAGTGTAAATGTGAGCATACATACACATACATGTACGTAATAAATAAATGTAAAAAGATTAAATATCTTTGGGTCACCAGTGTTAACTACTTTGTAAATAAATATCCTAAAACTTATTCTTCATATTTACTTGTTGCTACATACAAAATCATAATAAGTCATTGTATTGTTTTGCATTATTGGCTTAAATAGGATCTAAATATAATATTGCACCATGTTTTTTTAACCTCAAATCTCATCACATAGACCAGTGTATGTTAATATTTATAAACTTAGATCTATTCTTTAACTGGCATTTTGGTATATTTTATTTTGTATTTCCTTTATTAATATTTACATTGTCTATTTTTCATAATTAAAAATAATTCCTGCTAATTTTTAACACAGTTCTTTGTAATAATAATTATATAAAACATCCGTCATGCTATGTTTGTGAATTATAACTAGTAAACCGGACTGTAACCATGTCAAAGTCACAGTAGAAGGAAGGATGGAACTTTGTCACTGTTTGACAAAATAAAATTCTTTATTTTGCATAGCAACAATGTAAGTTATGATGAGCAGAGATTCTGAGTTGAAGCTGCATATACTTAGCGGATATTTATTTATTATTTATTTATTTTGAGACATGACCTTACCAAGTAGCCTTTGGCTAGCCTGGAACTCGCTGTATAGACCAGACTGCCCTCAGACTCAGAGATCTGCTTGCCTCTGCCTGTCACCACATCCAGCCTACATATACTTTTTCTGGCTTATATATACTTTTTTTTTAATTAATTAATTTATCTTTTAAATTACACTCATGATATTCATTAATTACACTCATGATATTAATCACATTTGTGGTATTCATAGATTACATTCGCAGTATTCATTTAATTATATATATATATATATATTTTAATTTTAAATGCCAAATGTCATTTATTGAGGGGGGAAGGAGGTCTTAAATACAGGCTTACAGCACAATGGGAGATCCCTGGAGGGCAGAAGTTCGCTACTGATGTTTTACAATCTTGCTTCTAATCTGTTAACACCCATTATTCAGGATACACAGGCAAGGAACTTCTCTTAAGCATTCAGGAGGGTGGAACCTGGCAGGGAATTAGCATAGGGAGGATATCAAGGTCAAGGTGCGCAAGCAAGTTATATACACTTTTTGCTTCAATAAATACTGCTGAAAATGGCCTTCAGACTGTACAGACTGCCCCAGTCCGTGGCCTCTGGACCTCTGCAGCACTGGAGAGGGCTAGTTAGTGTTTCTAGCATGTCAGGTCAGAGGAGCTCTCCCCAGAAGCGGCAGTCCCTTCTCTGTAGAACTGCTGACACTGGATATTGTCATGTTCAGTTTATCTTGTCTGTCTTACAGGTGCAGAATATTAATGCACTGATCTTTGTTGCAACGCTCCCGTTAGTGATCTTCAGCATCTGCCACCATCCCTTCTGTGAATGATACATTTATACTCCATGTGCAATTGTGCATGTGTGTAGGTCTCCAGAAGAGGACAATGGATCCCTGGAACTGGACTTATAGGATGTTGTGAGCTGCCCAATGTGGATGCTAGGAACTAAACTCTAGTCCTCTGCAAGAGCAGCAAGGGCACTTAACCACTGAACCCCTACATTTTGGTATTATCAAAATTTTAAACAGGGTCATGGGCACGTGCATGATTCCTGAGAAAAACATCAGTGTGGACTGCAGTGTCCCTGAAACACCCTTTCTCTATTTCCAAGCCAGTGGAGGAATGGCTGGGTGTGCCAGATAAGCCTGGCTGCTCCCAAGCATCCTGGGAACTCAGCAAACTGTCGCTGTCTTTAGAGAGAACTGGCCTCCCACACACATGCTCCTTGATTATGGAATGCTGATTAGATGTCATTACTTAGCCTAACCTGTAGAACCCTTCTTCTGCTGGACAAGGTATTCTTGGTCCAGCCTCTTGCTGCTAGGCTTCAGCAGTGCTATGGACAGGGTATTTCTGGCAGAGCAAAGCATTGTGGGAAAAATAAGTGATCTTTGTCCGTCTGGTCACCACAAAACTTTCCATTAAGTTCTATGGGACCCATATGGTTTCCTGGACATTCTGAGCCATGCTATTGGACGTGCCCATACATGTAATGGATCACGTTAGTCAGTTAATCTCCTCTGTTGTTAAAGTTCAGTTACCTTTCTGTCTCACAGGCAAGCTCTGGGTATTTATTTTATTTCATCACTTGACATTCTACTCCATTTCCCTAGCCCAGCTGGGCTGCCTGTGTTACATCACAGTCCATATTTTCTTTACTAAATTTTTTAAAAGTACCAGATCTTCTACCCACAGCATATACAGTTATGTAGACAAACAACATTTTAATGTATGGATACAAATACCCATGTAGTGCTAAACTTTACAAGGTTTATACAGACAAGCAAGATGTAGTATTAGTCCTTCTTTAACACAAATGATGGAGGTATACAAAGTATATATACTTTATAATGCATGTCTTAAAGCAGGAATGACTTCAGTGTAGTAGGCAGGTGTCTCAAGTTAGGGTTTTTTTTTGTTGTTGTTTTTGTTTTTGTTTGTTTGTTTGTTTGCTGCGATGAAACATCATTACCAAAAGCAGCTCAAGGAGGAAAGGGTTCATTTCACTCACAGTTCCGTATAACAGAAGGAAGTTACAACAGAAACTCAAACAGAGCAAGCACCTAGAGGCAGGGGCTGCTGCAAAGTCCGTGGAGTAGGGCTGCTTAGTGGCTTGCCCAGCCTGCTCTCTTACAGAACCATGACCACTAGCTTGGGGTGGCCCCACCCACAGTGGGCAGGGCTCTCCCCTATGAATCACTAATTAAGAAAATGCCCTTCAACCAGATCTTATGGAGACATTGTCTCAACTGAGGCTCCCTCCTCTCTGGTGACTCTAGCTTGTATCAAATTGACATAAAACCAGCCAACACAGCATGTAAGAGAAGGACTTACTCTCTACCATTGGTGGGCAGCTGTATATTTGGGAGAAGGCGCGATTACGTTGGATCTTTATAAGCTGTGGTGACATTTAAGGTATGTCTCAATTTTATGGAAGATTAAAAATGGCCATAAGTTATTTGATGCTATGCCTATTAAACCTGGGCTGGCCTGTAACGGCTTGGGCATATAGATAGTGGTGGAAATGACATGTTTGCTGTGGATATCGTTCTGTATAAATAAAACACTGATTGGCCAGTGGCCAGGCAGGAAGTATAGGCGGGAAAAGGAGAGAGGAGAATTCTGGGAAGTGTTAGGCTGAGTCAAGGAGACACTGCCAGCCGCTGCCATGACAAGCAGCATATGAAGATGCCGGTAAGCCACGAGCCACGTGGCAAGGTATAGATTTATAGAAATGGATTAATTTAAGATGTAAGAACTAGATAGCTAGAAGCCTGAGCCATTAGGCCAAACAGTTTAAGCAATATAAGTCTGTGTTTACTTGGTTGGGTCTGAGCGGCTGTGGGACTGGCGGGTAACAGAGATTTATCCTGACCGTGGGCCAGGCAGGAAAACTCTAGCTACACATGTTAGTTTTAGATCTATCCTGTTTGAGGACTAGTGGCTTTAATCTTCTTCTCTAGAAACACTGAGTCTCCATGGACAGCCTGATAAGATTGTTGGAAAATGACAGAGAAGACATGGTGAGCCCACTCCTTTGGCTGTCACAGCCAAGGCTCCAGGCACGTGCACAAAGCTATCTTGAGTATTCCAGATCAACTTAGAGGCTCAGTGAATACGACCTAACAACCCGGCTTGAAGCCTGACCCAGAAAACTGTGCAATGCACCAAACTTGTTTATACTTTAAATCAGCAAGTTCCAGGATAATTGCCCATGCAGTGATAGGTGATTGGAACAAAAGTCAGTATAAGAAGATGGTTTAAAAAGAGAAAATTTTGCAGTTGTAGTATATTGGTTCTTTAGATGAGAGAACTTACCCTATAAATTCCTTGCAATGTTAATCCTTCATTTAATTTACAACACCACACCATTCGTTCACATGTACTTTTTGCTATATCAGCATACTATTTTCAGAGTGAAAAATAAATTCTCATGTAAATCATCCCAAAATAAATTGCAGAGTTCTGTACTTGAAATAACTTACCTGCATTCTCTCTCCTTCCCTCCCAGCCCTTTCTCTATAATAATCTCGGTATTGTAGGGAGCAGAGAAGCGAGATTGCTGGGGTTTGTTGTCTAGCAGCATAGCTGCAGGTTTAGAAAGACTATTTCTCAACAAAATAAGGTAGAGGATGGTAGAGCAATACCCAAGGTCCTACTCTGTCATGCACATAGGCATTCACACCCTCACACAGATCTGTATATGCAACACACACACACACACACACACACACACATTTCAGACCTAAACTTTCTTTTCAAGATATTATCATGTTTTTTAAGTGAAACAAACAAAAAAATCTGACTGAGAAACAAGAAAATGGGATAAAAGGAATTTCCTCATTACCTTTCAGTTTTATGACCATAAACTCCAACTGTTTATGGTCATAACACTTTGCTATGCAAAGGTATCTCATTTCTTTGTGCTATAGCAAGGGTATTTCGCAGAGTATTAAGATGCCTCTATATGTGGCATGAGCTTCCCCTTCCCACCTCTCCTTCCCTCCCTCTTTTCCTTCCTTCCCTCCTTTCTTCTCTTCTGTTGGGACTTTTAAAAAGATTTAATATTGATTGCCATGTGTTTTAAGAAAATATTTTTTACACTTAATTGATACACATTAACTATACATTTATATAGAGTGCAACATTTCAATTCAGAAAGACACTGGGAAATAATGTTATATCTGTGGCCTCAAACACTTATCAGTTTCTTTTTGTCAGAAGCATTCAAACTCCTCTCTACTAGCAGTTTTGAAATACTCAACTAGTTATTACCAACCATAGTTACCCAGCTGAGCTAAGCAGTCAGGAGTCACCCCTCCCACCCAGCTACACTTTAACCACCGTCCCTCATGGCCTCACCCCTTCTCAGGCTCTGGACACCACCGTCTACACTCTAATTCTATGAGAGATCAGCTTTCTGAGCTTCCACTCACAAATGAGAATGTGTCGTATTTGCTTTACTCGGCCTAGTTCAGTTCAGTTCACATTAACACTCTTCTCTTCTGTCCTTGGAACATTCATTTTCATTTGTAGATCTAATCTGTTAAAATTATAACTGTATTATTGATATGCCTCTTTGGACCCATCCAGTTATTTTTACTTTCTATTTCAATTAAGAATTTGGGGTTTTATTGGTTAAACAGCAGTTTGTGGAATGCTCACAGTTTTACCATAGGAGAAGCTAAGACCGCAATAGGGAGTACAATCACCCAGGCTCCACCCTCATAGAAGTCATAGTCTGGCCAGTCACACAGGGGTTGTTAATCAGTCAATCAGAGCCAGGAGTCATAAGAGTAAAGAATGAGATGATGTGGAAATGAAATGGGCATTTGTCTGCTGAATCTGTTGTCAAAGTGCTAAGAGACATTTCCTGGGGAAAGGATATTTGAATCAGAATCTAAAGGATTGGTATTAGCTTTCCATTGCTGCTATAATAAATGACTAAGAACTGGGGGGGGGGCACAAATGGACGTAGCCTCGTTTCTGACTGATCTGAGACTCGAGTCTAAAATAGGTAAGGAGGGATGCATTTTTTTCTGGAGGCCCTGAAGGAGAATCTGTTCTTCTGTTTCTTCCACTTTCTAGAAACCACTCTCCTTCTGCAGCTCACTGTCCTTGTCTATTGATGAAGCACTCTGTGTTCTGCTTCTATGGACGTGTCTCCTTTCCTCCCTCCAACCCTCTTGCAACCCACATGCATAATTCAACATAACTTCTTGTCTTAGAGTTCTTAATAACATTGAAAAGTTCTCAGTGAGAAGTGGTGGTGCATACCTTTAAACCCAGCACTCAGGAGGCAGAGGTAGGCAGAACACACATATACATGCACGCACACATGCACGCACGCACACACATGGGGGTGGATGGGTGAGATTTAAAAGTAAATAATCTTTATTTATTTTTTATTTTTATTTTTATTTTTTATTTATTTATTTTTTTTTTTGGTTTTTCGAGACAGGGTTTCTATGTGTAGCTTTGCGCTTTTCCTGGAGCTCACTTGGTAGCCCAGGCTGGCCTCGAACTCAGAGAGATCCGCCTGGCTCTGCCTCCCGAGTGCTGGGATTAAAGGCGTGAGCCACCAACGCCCGGCTAAAAGTAAATAATCTTTTAAAAAAAAAGAAATAGGGAAACAAAAACAGCCAGCACTGGATGAACAAGGAATAAATGGCTGCTAAACTGAGGCTAGTTCCACAGGCTAGCCCTGGGAAAGATAGGAATCTCTGCAGAGTACCAGCACTCTGGTTGGTACCCATAAGTCTTTGGCTGAGGTATGCTTAGGGGCAAGGAGACTGACATCTGTGAACCAGACTTGCAGAAACCCTCACGCTATGCCTAAAACAGCATCCATTTGTGAGTGGAAGGTGGAGGATGCATAGAGGCTTTGGAACTATGCTACCTAACATCTCACGCTTGACATCATTGAACATCTACTGTAATATGTTGAAATACACAGGTAATGGCTTTAAGGTCTGATTCATTGATGTTTCTTGTACATCATCACACTTTCCCTATGTACCAGTACTTTGTACATCTGTTTTAAAACATTTCCCTGTTTTTCTTAGTTGATAGCTGACTTCCCTCTTTCTCTTTAGAGCAAGATTACTGGAAAGAATTTCTTACAAGTTTGCTACAATCACTTTACCTCATTACCCGATTATCTGTTTTCCCTTATGGGAGCTCACTGAAGATTTGGGGAGTGGGGTGGGGTGAGGGATGAGTGTGTGGCTCAGTGGTTAGAGAATTTGCCCAGCATCTAGTTCCTTAACTGTGGGTTGTGACCCTATGTGGAGTCACATAACTGAATGTGGGATGTGAGCGGGTCATAAAAAATACATCAGCAGTAAAAAGTTTCTGAATGTGTGTCCTGGTTAGTTTTATTGTCTGTCTGACACAATTTAAAGTCACTTAGGAAAAGGGAATCTCAACTGAAGAATTGTCTCAATTAGATTGGCAGGTAGCCAGCGAATGTATGTGAGATTATCTTGATTGATGGTTGATCTGGGACAGCCCAGTCCACTATAGGTGATCCTAGGTTATGTAAGATAGCTACCTGAGCAAGGCAGTCAGTGAGCCAGTAAGCAACATTCCTCTGTGATTTCTGATTCAAATTCCTGCCTGGGTTCCTGCCCTGACTTCCCTCAGTCATGGACAATGAACTGAAGTCTAAGCTGAAATAAACCCTTTCCTCCTCAAAGTTGCTTTGGTCTATGTTTACCACAGCAACAGAAAGCAAACTAGAAAAGCTGTGATGGACCCAACCGTGTTGTTGTTGCTGTTGTTGGAGGAGGATTATGGAAGAGTTGAAGTTTGAGATGGAAAAGCCATTGATTGCTTAGAGTTTACTGAACTGTTCTAGGAGAACTTGGAAAGTCAGAACGCTGAGAGAAAGGCAGACAGTGGGTGCCTGGCTTGTGACATTTCAAAGGGAAGCAAGAAGTATCGGCCTATTTGTGTGATGTTTAGAATCTCTGTGTTGATGGTCTGCAGATGAAGAATCAGCTGTGCTGAACGAAAGAACCAACATCACCGAAGTGAAACCTTCTGTGCCTCACTGGGACAGTGGATGCTGGTCTGCTGGCACCAAAGAATCAGCTGTGATTAGTAAGAAATCATCATCATTGAGGTGAAATATTCTAGGACAGTGGTTCTCAACCTTCCTAATGCTACACCCTTTAATACAGTTCCTCATGTTGTGCTGACCCCAACCATAACATTGTTTTCATTGCTGCTTCATAACATTATGTAGCATGAATCTTAAAGGTCTTATTAATAAAATCAAACCTGAAGCCAGTTATTGGGGTGAAAGCTCGAAGATCAGAGAAGCAGAACAAGCCACAGCTACCTCATCTTGCCAGTTCCTCAGCTGATCCTGTTTCCTCAAACTGGAAGCCTCTCAGTCCTCACCCAGAATGAATCTCTGCTGAACTGTGCTGCTCAAAGCCTGAAAGCTTAACCAGGCTAAAAGCTTCTAGTTTCTGGTCCTCACGCCTTATATACCTTTCTGCTTTCTGCCATCACTCCCTGGGATTAAAGGCTCACTTCCTGGGATTAAAGGTGTGAGTCACCATGCCTGGCTGTTTCCAATGTGGCCTTGAACTCACAGAGATCCAGAGGGATTTCTGCCTCTGGAATGCTAGGATTAAAGGCATGAGTGCCACCATTTTTCTAGCCTCTGTATCTAGTGGCTGTTCTGTTCTCTGACCCCAGATAAGTTTATTAGGGAGCACAATATTTTGGGGAACATAATACCACCACAACATTAATTTTGCTGTTATGAATCATAATGTAAATATTTTTATAGATAGAGGTTTGCCAAAGAGGTCATGACCCATCATTTGAGAGTCACTGAGTTATTCTGAGTAGGAGACCATGCCATCAAGAATCTACAAGAAGGGCATATTTGAGGAATATGAAGTTGTAGAATCAAAAGAACAGGGGCTGCTGGAAAGATGACTCAACAGTTAAGAGCACTGGCCAATCTTCTAGAAGACCCAGATTCAATCCCAACACTCATAGTTTGAAAACTGCTGTTCTAGGAAGTATTTTCTCAGGGTCGCACACAGAAGCTGTAGTCCAGGGCGAGGGGCAAGGCTACATCTCAAGCTGGTAGCCAAAATATGGTAATATGTAAGAGTCTGTTAATCCCATTGGTTAAGAATAAGACCACTATCACAGTTTAAAGTCAAATTTGAAAAAGCTTTAATTAAATACTGGCCAGGTTGATGGATTCTCTGGCGAGGTCCATCTCTGGTTTCCCAGAATACGTTTTACAAGGGCCTTAAAAAGGCAAAACCCATAATTCACCCAATTTCCCATGAGATCCAATCAAGGGCAAGCATACATCCTGTTGTACTTCCTGCCTGCATACCTCCTGCCTATATCCAATCAGATGTAAGCAAACATCCTGACGTATTTCCTGCCTGCGAACCTCCCACTCACATGTGATCAAGCACATCCGGTGCAGATGGGTCAAACAAACTTGTCGAAGGGAGTAAAAACTTGTGGCTTGTTATCTCCCATAAACAGTAGCCTCCAGCACCTTAGAAACTATCTGTCCTTGGGTAAGGGGCTTGCAGATCACAGGCATTTTTGTTTCATGAATCTCTAAGGCATAGTAATAAAACTTAAAATGTAACTTTGGCTCTCACAGTCTTCCATGCAGTCCTGGTTTTGAAAGATGCAAGATTGATGGAGTCATGGAGAGTATCTTAGGCCTAGCACCATGTGGCAGGGTCATAGTCCCTCAAAAGAGACCAGAAGAGGCCACTGGTGTATGTGCAGCCTCAGTTGTGGTGGAATCCCACAATATTGGAGATGGCAAGACCATAAGGCATCTACCAAGAACAATGATAGGTGTAGAGTGGAACGGGCCTGAGCCTTACAGACAAACTGTGTGTGCTGTTGGAGAGGTGGAGTTGCCCCAGACTTTGGGAGCCCAGAAAATCATGAGTGAGTCTAAGATGCCAAACACTGAGCCAAACATTGATTTAAATGTCTGGATCTGGGGTTTTGCTTTAGTTCAATTGTTCTGCTACCCTGGAACTTCCCTTTTGAAATAACAGTTTTTATTTATAGGATCCCACAACTAAGAGTCTTTGGATTTTTTTTAATGTGTGTGGCTGTTTTACCTGTGTGTATGTCTGTGTACTATGTGCTTGCCTGATGCTCGGAAGAGTCTGTTGGATCCTTTGGAACTGGACTTGAAGATGGCTTGTCTTGGATGCCGGAGCTTATACATCTCTCTCACTGAAGGCTTTTGTGTTGTAAGGGTATTTTCCATCTTCTTTTGACTCACTGTAAAGATCCTGGTGTGCATAATTCGGTTAACTGGTTCCATTACATGGCCATTGCAGTGTGTCCCACGCAGATTTGCAGCACATTAAATCTGGCTTCTAGTTCGGGTCATACTACTTAGCAACTAATAAATGCTTCACAAAGACTTACCGAATGAATAGATAAAATGAACAAACTGTCTCTATACCTTCATAAAGCAAACACAGACACACACTCTATACTTTTAAGAATAACCATACATTTAGTAGCATCATTATCAGCCACATTGCCTTGAAAAGAGAGCACAACTGTGACATGCGGATATTTTTGATATTTGAAAATAAAGCAGAGTGTATGCAAAGCAGGAGAACAGCAGCTAACACAGCCATCTGCAAGTCAGTGCAAAGAGAGGTGTTAACCAGACTTAATGTACAAATGATAAACAGTCGAGCATTATAAGTAAAGTTCAAAGGCTCATTAGAACAAAGCATAATTTATATTTAAGTCACATAAGTAACAATGCATTTTACACTGAAGATACATTCATTTCAACTGACACAATCCATTGCAGGATGCTCCGGAATGGTATCCATCACCTTCAGGATTCACAGTTTTTATGACATTAGTTTGGTCCCTAGAAGAGAAATAAGTATAATTTTACATTTAGGCATGCTCTTCTCTGATATACTAATATCATATATACGAATGCCTCCCCTAGGGATAGAAATACGTCAAAATTAGGCTTGGGCTGGAAAGATGGCCCAGTTAGTAAAGTTCAATCCTTAAAACTCCCATGCAAAAGGAAAGAAAAGAAAAGAGGAAAAAAACCCTACAGGGTGGCTCATGATTATAATCCAGCCCTGCAGTAGCAAAGCTAGGCAGGTCTCTGGGGCTTGCTGGTCACTATAGCTAAAACGGCAAGTTCCAGGTCAACGAGAAACAACCTCAAAGTCCAAGGCAGGCTGCTCCTGAGGAAGGTGCCTGAGGTTGACCTTACACACTTATGTGTGCACATGTGTGCGTGCACACACACATGCATGCATAAATGGACACATGCACAGAGGTGTCCTTGCCTGCATCGTCTTTACTTAATTAAGTTTCCCTGGAGTCCTATTATTGCAGAGTTGTCTCTGAATAGATGTCACCCTCCCTGTTCTGGTGGCAAGTATCACTGTATTTTTGTCTCTACTGAAAAAGAACTTACTAATAACAGATTTCTAAATGGTTTTTCGGTTGATCTTATTTGACCTCACCAGCTTGGGCCATTTACCTAAGGAGGAAAAAAAAAACACCTTCTCAGCGCTGGTATACAGCTTATGTGCTATATGTGATTTAAAAACAACAACAAAAAAAATGTCTTTTTCTTTCAAAGAAGAATAGGAGTGACAGTGTGGACATTCTCAGGGATGGGTCAAAATCGACTCTTTGAAATCCACAGCTCGCTGTGGGAGAAAAAAGAAGCTAGTAAACAAGTAAAAAGGAATGAGCTTTGGGGAAGATAATGTTCTACTGGGAGTATATCCTAAAATAATGTGTGGTAGTTTCCCTAGGAAAGGAAATCAGTAAATAATGTGGAAATAGGCAAGTGGGAAAAGGTAAGCCACTCACGAAGGGTGCTTGCTGGAGCTGGGGACGCAGAGTTAATAGAATGCTTGCCTAACACGCAGGAAGCCTCAGGGTCAGTTCCTAGCCTTGCGTAAACTAGGTGTGGTGGCATATGCCTATAACCCCAGCGCTCAGGAAGTGAAGGAAGGAAGCTCAGAAGCTCAAGGTCATCCTCACCTACAGAGGGAACTGCAATCCATGTGACTTGTTTTAAAATCAAGGAGTCAATCAGTTTGCAGGAGTGAGTGACTGAATCCTCATGTAGCAGGTAAATGTGGGCTCACTGGACACACAGCCCTGGAGTTGTTGAGGATCAGTGTAGACATTTTCTAACCCAATTTCGAAGAAGTCACAGCATCTACCTGCCAACTCTCATCAACCATTGGCTGAAGGCTGTTCCCACTAGTGTTCACCCCCATCACTTCCAGCCTTCCCCGAAGGCTGGCCTAAAGAAAGCCCTCAAGCAGAGTCACAGGCACAGGACACAGAGGGATGCCTACAGGATGCAGAAGCTGGTGGCATCTGCCACTGCCAACAGCATGCTCTGCTGCCAGCAACAACTGTTTACATTCATAATCCCATCTTCAAACCTTTAGAACGTCACTAGGAGTCCCCAGACGAATCTAAAATGAATGTAGCCTTCATACCACGCGTCTCATACACACTAACAGTTGTTCCAACCTGAGATCTGGGGAATGAAATCCATGTTTGTGACTGCCCTGGAGACGCAAATGTCAACTCTGGAAACAAGTAAAGGCAGAGTGGTTCTGGGGGGTTGGGGACGGGGACAGGACGGGACGGGACGACTTCATCTTCTTCCGCACTTTAATTCCTCTTCTAATGTTGTTTGTTTGTTTGTTACAATGCCAGACAGATTTTTTTTTTTTTTTTTTGAGACAAGGCTTCACTTTGTATCCTTGGTTGGCCTGCAGTTCACTAAATAGACAAATGGCCTGAAACTCACAAAGACCCACCTGCCTCTGCATCAGTGCAGGGATTAAAGGTGTACACCACCACACCCAGAGGGTTGGATGGATTCAATGGGAACACGTTTTAAAATAAGATGTCAATTCTGAAGAACTTTTCAAAGTCACCTTTTTTCTTTAACAAGAAGGATTGAGAGTGTATCCTTTGGGGTAGGACATACACAACATAAGAGATGAAAACCACTCATGTCAGTCACGTGGGGACTGAGTTGTGCCCCTCCTCATTCACATGTAGAAATGGCTTCTAAGAAAATAGGATTGTTGAAGATGTAATGTGTAACATGGTCAGGGTTAGAAACATGAGATCCTGTGGAGCAGAGTGGGCTTCTCATCCAACATGCCTGGTGTCTTCTTTGGAAAAGGATTACCCGTGGAGAGATTCCTGCACACAGAACACATGAACACAAAGGCAGAGACTGGCAGGTTGTGTGAGTAAACCACAAAACACCCAAGACTTTCAGTAAACATTCAGGAGCTGGGCGAGGCACATAGCACATTCTGTCTCACGGGTCCCAGGAGGAGACAGCGTCGCCCACACCTCAGCTCCAGAGCTGTGAGCTGGGGTGGTGTTACTTAGCCATCCAGTCAATTGCGGAAGCACTGCAGAACAAGGAAGTAAGTGTCCACGGTGTCTTTATGAGGACATCCTTCTAGATAGAGCCAGTACAACGCCTGCCTGTGTGTTCAGAGAAAGGACCCTGTAGGTGCTACATCTTCTGGTGATCCTGGTTCCTTGTCAGTCATAAATCACCGAGATTTAGGTCACTCCAGTTGCCGGGTTTTTCAAGACAGAAAATTAGTTGAACTGAAAAAACAGTCCTACAAGGATGGCTGGAAATGGTGGATGGCTTTGTTTGTTTCTTACGAAGTTGCAAGACACTTTTTTTCTTCTGCCTATTAGCCACTTAAGACTTACCCATTGGCTTAATGAGGTGGTGAGACTGGAGACAAGAGGGTGTGAGCAGCAGAGGAAGGAAGCTAAGTCACTCTCCCAACAAGCTTTGCTGTTGAGGATGGGGCTCAGAGTGAATTTCAGTTCCAACTCCAGTTCACCAACTTCATTTTAAAAGGAGTCTTTCAACCATTCTGTGAGAAACCGTAGAATCTACTTCCAATGGATGTTTGAAAAATCCAGTGTGTGCATTGTTCTGGAGCTAGAATATGTTGTTTTTAACATTTTCAAAGTGAATTACAAAACATGAGGGTGATTGATAATCACTTGTCAGGGAGGGCTGCATTTTGAAGCAGCATCACTAAAGAATCTCACTGTTTGATTTCTCTCTCTCTTTCTCTCCCTCCCTCCCTCATTCCCTTCTTTCTGCTTTCCTTTCTATTTTTTTTTCAGTCCTAGGGACTGATTCAACCAAGGGACTCACACATGAACTGTATCCCCAGACCCAAAAAGGATCTTTTAATTTTCAAAAAGAATCTCATTAAATTCCCCAAGCCTCATTTTCTGTGGCTCTTCCTTCCTCTACATCCCAAAGACCCGGAATTACAGGCCTGAACCCCCAAGCCAGACTCTCTTTATAGTACTGAAATTCTACGCACCATGCTCTGTGTTCAATGTTTTGTTACTAATACTCAGAAGACAGCCAGGAAGTAACTATTGTGTCTGCTTTGCAAATTGAAGGCGCAGAGAGCTTGAATACATTACCTAAGGTCACATAACTCAGGTCTTCAGTCTGTTTCCTGTGGTTCTTTTTGCTTTAAGTCCCATCTCTCTATCCCGTGGCAGCTTCTTAAAACTTGACTTGGGGGCTGTGTATATGGCTCAGCTGGTAGAGTGTTTGCCTAGCATGCATGAAGCCCTGGGTTTGATTCCCAGCACCACAGAAACCAGTTGTAGTGACATGCTTATAGTTCCAGTACTCTCATCCCTTGGAGGTGGAAGCCAGAGGATCACAAGTCCAAGATTATCTTCAACTCTATTGCAAGCTTAAGGCCAGCCTGGGCTACTTGGATTTCAGTGTCTGAAAAGCTTATTGTGGGCATCAAATATTGCAGGAAGCATTCGTGTGTGATGTAGGAGGTTGGACAGGGTGAACTCTTTCTCTCTGAAATCAGGGCTTTCCCTTTCGGACTATCTTCAGATTATAGCTGAGACATCTTAGGACTTGAGTAAGATTATGTTGTCCTGCTCAAAAGCCCCAAAACTGAATAACAAAGTGGGCAGGATTAACAACTAAACAGGGCTGAAGCGTACTCACCAGTTACAACTAGGATCATCTCGGACCAGGCTAGGCATTTGGTCAGTCTTCTTTAAGGGCCAACTGAGCCCTGTCACTTCTCTGACGTCCCCCTTGAGCTCCTCCAGCCACTGTCCTTGGCCACACTGATCTGAGACTCTCAATGGTCATGCACTAAGGTGTCTACTCAAGCTTCTGCTTACCTCTCTTTCTCAGTTTTTCAGACTTTAGTTCAAAGTTGTCTTCTGCAGAGAGATTGTCCTTTTCCTCCTCCTCCTCCTCCTCCTCCTCCTCCTTCTCCCCCTCCTCCTCTTCTTTTTTGGGGACAAGATTTCATGTAGCTCAGGGCGGCCTCAAACTTGCTGTGTGATTGACCTTGTGCTCTTACCCCCTCCTGTTTCCTGCTTCCTATTGTTGGGATTGCAGGTGTGAGGCACCACACCTACTTGATAGACTTTATGTCCATGTGGTATGAATTACATGTTGTGATCATTACCTGGCTATGGTTGTGGTTTTCTGCTAAACTGCCAGCTACTCTGGGAGCTGGGAAGATGGCTCAGTGGGTAAAAGAGCTCTCTATACAATCATGAAGACTTGAGGTCAAATCCCCGTCACCCATGTAAAAGCCAGGCATGGTGACATGCGATCTCAGCACTGGGGGAGCAGAGACAGAAGGACCTCCAGGGACTGCTGGCCAGCACGCCTGGCTAGACAGTGATCTCCAGGTCCACTGAGAGATCCTGTCTAAAAATACGCGAGAGAAAAAGAGAAGCAGCTGACATTGACTCTAACCTCCATACATGCATGCACACGCATTCAATCACATGCACACACACACACACACACACACACACGCACGCACGCACGCGCACACACACACACATACACACAAGCAAATAAATAAAAAGTGAAATGAAATACCAGGTCCTCAGAAATGGCCATGTCTTTTGTGAATTTCTGTATTCTGACACCTGGGATGTTGTCCATCACACAGGGCTTGCTCAGTGGATGGGAGAGCACACAATGCCCAGCCTTCTCCTTGTTTTTGCTTCACTCTGGCACTTTCTTGGGTTTTTGCATCTCTGCCTTTATCCTAAAAATATAACAGTTCCACACACCAGGCACCAGCACAGGATTTATCACCACCTCCTGATTCATTCTCAATTTCTAGATGTTAGGATAGCCTGCCATCCACAATATCAGTGCCAAGACAAAACCTCCAGCATCTTATTATCTTTCAACATCTAATGAGTCACCATGTGTGGTACTTGTTTAAAAGTGTCTTGCTTTTTTTTCCCCAGTGCTCAGTGCCAGATATCTGCTTTCTTGTCCCCATCACAGAAAGCCTCCTTATTGCTGTCATTATGGTCAAAGTTGGTGAATCCACCTGCTGTCAGACTTTAGTGGATCTCATGGTGTGCGATCAGCTGTTGTTTGCATTCACTAATGTCAGCATTAGAATATTGGTAGACTCTCCCTGGCAAACAGTTTCTTAGGGCACACAGAGGCTGGGAGATGATTCTAGAAGCAACCTAGATACAAATGGAAACTGGTGCTGTGTGAAAACAGATACTAAAGCTAAAATTGAGAGCATTATGTGTATTCTTAATCTCAAAGGATAATGAGAAATGAGTATAAACTTGTCACTCTCCTCGATTTGGACCAATAACTGTTTCAAATTTGGTGAGGGGGCAGGGTCTCATATAATCCAGGCTGGCCTCAAACTCACTATGTACCTAAGGTTGGCATACACTCATAAGTGCTAGAATTAGAGGTATACACCACCATGCTTAGCAAGTGTCTAATCCTCCTCCTCCTTTCTCTGGTTTATTTGTCTGTTGTTTTTTGAGAGAGTTGCATATATCCTAGGTTGGCCTCAAGCTTTCTTTACTAATGAGGATGACCTTGAAGTATTTATTGCCTCCATCTCTGGGAGCTGGGATTATAGGTATGTGACACCCTATATGGGTAGTATGCCATGCTGGGGATTGATCTAGGGCCTCATACATGCTAAGGCAAGCACTCTACTAGTGAGCTACAATTATAGCCCAACTTCCATAATTCTTTAAGGAGATGTTTGTACATACACATCAACCATCTCTTACCATTATAGAGAAGCCAGATAGTAAGAGCTCTATATTAGAATTCCTGGAGGTCAACTCTCAACTTCAACAATAGTGGTTTGTGGGGAGTAGAGGAAGCCCTGAATGAATGAATGCTATTGATGTGGGCAAAGCTGTGTCTAGGACCCTAGCCTCAGATCCATGAGAAAATGGCAAACTCCCACTCCTGTCCCATCCCAGGGTGAGGCTCAGAGGGAAATGGCAAAGCCTTCTCTTATGGTCCATATGTGGATGTTGAGAGAGTGTACAGAAAATGTCCACCATAGCTTTTCCCTCTCCCCTGGATATGTACAGCCTGAAGACTGCTCCTATTGTGATTAGCTAAATATGTCTCCTTGATCCAGCTGTGTACCACAAAGCCTTCCTGCTGTGGAATAATCCTCTTGTACACTGTAAAGATTTGTCCCTTGAATTTGTTTAACAAAAAGCTGACCGACTGGTAGCTGGGCAGGAAGTTAGGCAGGAAAGCCAAACTGAGAATGATGGGAAGAAGGAGGGAAGAGTCAGGAGTCTCTAGTCAGATGCAGAGGAAACAAGATGAAAATGCTATACTAAGAAAAGGTACCAAGCCACATGGCTAAACATAGATAAGAATTATGGGTTAATTTACGTGTAACAGTTAGTTAGTAACAAGCCTGAGCTAATGGCCTGACATTTATAATTAATACAAACCTCTGAGTGATTATTTGGAAGCAGATGTGGGATGAGGGGAGGACAGAGAAAAGCCTCCATTTACACCTGTCTGCTTGTTTATCTGTATGTAATAACCCCATCCTGCCCAGCTGTACATAATAACCCCACTTCTCTGTTCAACTGCATATAACAAACATGCTAAGCTTCTGAGGTACTGCAGTTTCTTCAACAGCAAGCCCAGACCACCTGATCCTAGATTTCTGTCTGTGTGCCTTTGTGTTTGTCTTTTCTTCATCCCTGCAGACTAGGCAATGGTTACCCTATGGAGTGCTGTTGGACAAGGCATTGGTTACATGATATAGTTGAGTGACAGCTTCCTTGACCGGAAGATGAAGACAGTAGAGCTATTGTGCAGGTGACATGCCTAGCCCAAGTCTTGGCATGAACAAGCACTCTTTCTGTCATCATCATCACCACTGAGTTCTGAGTATTACGATTATTATCCAGAATAGTGGACAACACAGGAAGAGAAATGCCCACTTGGAAGATACTTTTACCTGTGTAACAAAACAATCAAACTCTCATTATACCCAAATAACACTTATATCTTGCCTAGAGCCAGTCCCCCTTAGAAAAGGATGAAATTATGAAAATCAATCTTCAGACTTTAAAACTGTTCAAAAGAGCCCTACAGTAGGTTGTCCTTTCATGATTCTTTCCCTTGTATCATTTTGCTGAGCTATTCCCCTTCCTCACTACACTGTCTTGACAGACCACAGTTACATGTGCTCTCTTTCTTAGACCTTTACTATGAACCAAAGGAGATAATGTTTCTTAAATTTTACAATATGTTTTATTTATTTATTTTGTGTGTGCCTAGAGGAATTGGGGGGAATGCATGTGCCATGTAGAGGTCAGACGACAACTTGCATGCTGTGGATTATGCTTATTGTTAATAAGAAACTGATTGGCTGATAGCAGGGCAAGAAGAGATTAGGTGAGACAGCCAGAGGCAGATAGAATGATGGAAAGAGGAAGGGTAGAGTTAGAGAGTTGCTAGCAAATGCAAAAAAACAAGATGTACTGAAAAAAGGTAACAAGCCACATGGCTAAGCATAGATAAGAATCATGGATTAATTTAAATGTAAGAGTTAGCTAGTAACAAGCCTGAGCTATCAGCCAATCATTTATAATTCATATTCAGTCTTTGAGTCATTTGTTTGCAAACTGGCTGGAAAGAAAGTAATGTCCATCAACATAGGGCACCCACAGTCTGGTATGGATCCACATAAAACCTGAGAAAGCTTAAAAGAGGTTCTAAATGCACAGAAAAAGGGCCACACTGGGCTTCCTAGTCTCTCTTGCCTGCCTTGGTGCAGTGATACATCTTCTTTCTGGACAACTGCCTGAGAGATGGAGCTGACCACCAACTGCCATGAGCTAAGTGGTGTGGCAGGTTTCTGCAGTCTCTCACAGGGGCTACAGTACAGAGAGGCTTCTCCCAGCTCCTGTCTGTGGCTTTAAGCTATCAGCACAAGCTCCAGCAGCATGCTGCATGGCAGGTTTAGGGGTTTTGCTCATACAGACAGAAAAGGTTACAGATACACAATAAAGATAGATTCAGACAGAAAAAAAACTTCTAAATGGGTTGCAGTATGTTTAAAAATATATGTAGCCTGGAAGAAAAAAAGAGTTAAAAAAAAAGTCCTTAAGAAGGAATAGAGTAATAAAAAAAAATAAACCACATAAAGATGGAAAACACAAAGGGTCCATATCCTGTATGTTATTGTGTTGTCTTTAAATTTTTGGCTGCTAAAAAACACTGGATTATGGAAACTGCTATATTAAACCAACCAATATATTTTAAAAGTATCTTGACTTCAAAATTTAAGTCAAAAGATATGTTACTTTGGGAAAGAGGTTATGCTTTTGTTTCCATGGAAAATGAGAGGCTCTGGATTCATTCTGGATTAAGAAAAATCAGGTTTGATTAAGGAAGACCCCCAGAAAATTCTTCAATGGGAGAGGATGGACCAGATGATCCAACATCTCAGAGCACCTCTGCTGCAGTTTTCTCTGAGTTCTGCATCCAGAACTGCTGTGAGATGATCCTTCTGTACTCTATAAATGTATATATTACTCTCATTTGCTAGTAAAACACTGATTGGCTAATAGCCAGGCAGGAAGTCAAATGGAACAATCAAACTGGACTTGATGAAGAAGGGTGGGGTCAAGAAGAGATGCGAGCCAGTCTCCCAAGAAGTAAGATCCCAGAGAACCTGTAAAGCCACAGCCACGTGACAATACATAGATGAATAGAAATGGATTAATTTAAATGTAAGAGCTAGTTAATAATAAGCCTGAGCTGACAGCCAAGCATTCTGTAGTTAATATAAGCCTCTGAATGGTTATTTGGGAACTGGTGGGAAGGAGAGAAACCTCCACTTACACAGACCAGCTTCAAGGCTGCTGGCTGAGATGATCTAGCCTCACAGTTAGGACTTGACCATAATCCTGAATTTTCTCAGGGTCCTTTAAAGATTACCAGCACCCCCAACCAACAGGAAGTAGTCTAGAGAACTATGTCCACATTCCCAAAAGATGGGTTATGGATATTTATTATCATTTAAGGGAGGTTGATTACAAGTTGTTATTGATAATGGTCAGGAAAAAAGCTAAATAAAGGAGATTATATTCAGGGATCTTGTTCTAAAAGGGGGGATATAGAAATGATAGGATAAAAGGGTAGATTATTGAATCTACTTTAATTCAAAACTGTTAATCTCAAAATATTTTACATTGGTATAGATTTTAGTTTATTGATACAAATTTAAAGTTATTTCTGTTATGTTATATGTGTGTTTCTACTCTTGTTTGGGATGTTGTGCTTAAGCAGCTCATTAAAAAATATAATGTATAGTTAAGAAATACAGGTTAGTAGTTAGTCATCTATAATAGTCAAACTTATAGTCATGTTAGTTAGGTTTTCTAGGTATACAAAGATATATTTCAGATAGGTAATCTTTAAACACTTAAAGACCTATGGAATACAACATTTAAAATGTTTCAATAACTTAGACTTTTCTCAACTTGGGATGTGTCTGTTCCTGGTAACACCAATCTACTTCTAAAGAGGATGATGGGCATTGAAGAAACTCCTTATGGAGTTTGCTTTCTTTGTGGCATAAGCTAGCCATTAGGGTGAGAAACTGCCCTTGCCTCAACTGCTGACAGTACACTGTCCAAACTGGACCAGCAGGACACAAGAAATGCGACTGCCAAACTCTGTCAAGACAAGGTCGGACAGTCCTTCAGAATTCCCTGCTTCACAGGAAAGTCTGTCAGATATACTAGGCCTGTAGGCCAGAGTTGGATGCTCCATTGTTACAGAGGAACTTTGGGCGACTGTCCAGGCAGTGAAATGTCCCTGTCATGTAACATTTCACCCTTCTGGAGTCTTTGATGGAGTTGAAGACTAGATAGTTATAGTTTTCCTTAGTTACGATAAAAGATAAATTGGATACAAAACTTTGGACTCACAAAGATAAGGTAGATAATAGAGTATATTCTTTAATTTTTGCCAAATACAAATGGATTGGATATTGTTACTGTAATTCTTACTTGATAACTGTTTTTTGTATATAATTTTACTATGTTAAAATTAAAACCTTCCTTTTTAATTAGACAAAAAGGGGGAAATGCTGTGGATTATGCTCATTGTTAATAAAAAACTGATTGGCTGATAGCAATGCAAGAAGAGATTGGGTGAAACAACCTGACACAGAAAAAATAATAGGAAGGGGAAGGGCGAAGTCATAGAGTTGCCAGCAAATGCAAAAAAGCAAGATGAGAATGTTGTACTGAGAAATGGTAACAAGCCATATGGCTAAACATAGATAACAATTACGGGTTAATTTAAGTGTAAGAGTTAGTTAGTAACAAGCCTGAGCTATCAGCCAATCATTTATAATCATATTCAACCTCTGAGTCATTTATCTGGGAACTGGCTGGCAGGAAAGAAACATCTGTCAACACTTGCCAGAGTCAATTCTTTCCTTCTACCATGTGGCTCTAGTAACAGAACTCAGGTTGTAAAGCTTAGAAACAAGCACCTTTACCCACTGAGCAATTTGCTGATCCAAGGACAATTAATTTTTTTCTTTTTACAGCACCATAGGAATAACAAATACTGGTTGCAACAAGTGTAATCCAAGTGGAGCAAAAGTCACAAGAAGGAGCAGCTTTGTTCATTACCATCCTGATCTGCAGAGGTCACTGCTGACAGCAGTTTGGAAGGCGGGGAGTATGTCCTTGCAGAGCTCCTTAGGCCCTATATGTATCTTGCTCTGTACACACAGGCACATACACAAATACATTTTGTGCATCATATATGTGTGTTTTTTTAAAAAAAATCAAATGTGATATCTTTTAAAAATAGCATGGGTGCTGTCTATGTGTCAAGGAATATTAAAATGGTCCTTATTTTAAATGGTGCCTTGCTATTTTCTTTTTATGTTTAGGTAACTGTTATACTCCAGGTCCCTTAAGAACCACACTTCCTGGCATCCACGCCTTTCTGTGTTTCCCCTGCTACACTCACCTTGTTTGTGTTTTGGGAACCTCATCCCCAGCTAGCAGGTTCTGGAAACTTTGGGGTGGGTAGCATGGCTGGCAGAGGTAGGCAACTGGGTAGAACTGAAAGCACTACATACAGTGAGCCCTCTGCCTCCTACCCACTGCAGTCATGTGATCAGCCACTCTAGCTGCTCCTGAACTGAGAGTCAAAATTAACCTACTTTAAGTGGCTTCTGTCAGATATTTGGCCACATAATGTGAAAGTAACTAATACACCACATTACTTGACTTGACCGATGGAATGGCAGGAACCTAGCGGGAACTCCGACATTGGGACTAGGTGTCTTGGAATTCTTTCTTGGAAGCCTTCTGCAGTGTGAGCATTCTGACACTGGGATTGGAGAGGTGGTCTAGCATTAACATCATGTATTGCTCTCACAGAGTCTCACAGTAGGTTGAGGCCAGCCTTGGCTAAACAAAACCCCAACGGAAAAGCCACCCCCACTCCCCAGAAAAGAAAAGGAAAGAAAAAGTTATGTTTTTAATTACATTTCTTATTCATGTATGTCCTTGCTATTTCTCTGTTAAGTTTCTAAATTTGTTGATTATGTTGCCATTTTATCTCATTGAACCTTGCTTCTCTCTCTCTCTCTCTCTCTCTCTCTCTCTCTCTCTCTCTCTCTCTTTCTCTTCTGGTTTCCTGAGATAGAGTCAATGTAGTCCAGGCTGGTCTTGAACTCTTGCCTCCATTTCCCAAGTGTTGGGATCACAGTGCACTGCCACTCCTGTCTCCAAAGCCCTTGCTTAGTGCCGCCAAGTTGCTTTACAGGAAATGAGCATCCAACTGTCTCACTCTGACCATTTTCAGTAGTGCTGTTTGTCTGATGTGTGCAATATGAGCCTTTTGTCTGGTCAGGCCAAAGCATTTTATGTCAGCCTGGTGATTAAACCACACGCTGCTGTTCATGATGTCGTCAGTGTACAACGGTAACAAAATCATAGAACTTACAAATTGTTCTTCATAATTTCTTCATTTCTTGGCAAACTTTGTGATGATCCTCTCTGAAATAAGCTTATAAAACTACTTTTACTTTATTGTCTTTTAGATCACTTATCAAAAAAGATTTAAATGTAAATATATCTTTAAGTTGGTTTGTGGATGGTGTAAAGTAATAGTATCTTTTTTTTTTCAAAGCAGATAAACAGTTTTCCCCAAACTATTGAATAGCTTGTCCTTCCTTTCTCTACTCCAAAGGCTACAAGTCCTGAATATAATGTAGGTTTGTTCTGGATACTTTATTTTCCATTGACTTTTCACTTCTCTGTTCATTTGGTAGAATAGTTCTTAAAATTATCATGTTTTCTTAACAGCATAAAGTAAAATATTCTATCTATTCCAAAATTTGAAATAGTAAATTTTATGTGTTACCAAAGTATGTTCACACATATGTGCACATATATGGGCATTTAATATCTATATGAGATTAGATGTTTTGTAAGATGGGATGTATAGAGGAATGCATCTCACTGTGGAACTATGAGGAGGGGGTCTGGCAAGAAACCACAGCATCTAAGCTGATGGGAAACCTTAAAGGTCACTCTGACAAGTATTTTTGTGATTTTATGTAAAATCAGTTTTAAATTTCTTAACCTAGGAGCTTTAAAGTCTATCTCCCTGCTTCCTTAGACCTGCCAGCCACAAAAAGGTGATAAAATCTGCATGGAACTATGAAAGTGCTGCTGAGAAAAGTAAAGCTAGCTGGCAGAAGATGCCAAGAATTTGTCGTCCCAGTTATAAACCTGTTTTGGATAACAGTAAGTCGTGGTCATTAACATATCTTCAGTTTGAGGGCTGGGGAGACGGCTCAGTGCTTGAAGCGCTTGCCAGGCAAATGTGAAGAGCTAGATTCAGATCCCATCACCCGTGTAAATGCTGAGGAGTTGTGGCAGCCCATCTGTAATTCCAGCCTTGGAAGGTGGAGATGCGATCCCCAAAGCAAGCTGGCCATTGAAATTAGCCATATCAGAGACCTCTGGGGGTTGATGGAGAGACCCTGCCTCAATGAATAGTGTTGTTTTTGCTCTTTTAGGGGACCCACCACCCAGCTCCCAAATAAATCACATGGAGAGGCTTATTCTTACTTATAAATGCCCGGCCTTAGCTTGGCTTGTTTCTTGCCAGCTTTCTTTAGCCTAAATTATCCCATCTATCTTTTGCCTCTGGGCTTTTCCCATTCTATTACTTCTATAATCTTACTCTTGGGCTGGAGAGATGGCTCAGAGGCTAAGAGGACTGGTTGCTCTTCCAGAGGTCCTGAGTTTGATTCCCAGAACTACATGGTGACTTACAACCATCTGTAATGAGATCTGGTGCCCTCTTCTGGCCTGCAGGCATACATGCAGACAGAACACTGTATACATAATAAATAAATAAATCTAAAAAAAAATCTTACCCTTATTCCGTGGCTTGCTGTGTAGCTGGGTGGCTGGCCCCTGGAGTCCTCCTCCTTCTCTGGCTCCTTCTTCTTCCCAGATTTCTCTTTCTATTTATCCTCTCTGCCTGCGAGCGCCACCTATCCCTTCTCCTGCCTTGCTATTGGCCGTTCAGCTCTTTATTAGACCATCGGGTGTTTTAGATAGGCACAGTAGCTTAGCTTCACAGAGTTAAACAAATGCAACATAAACAAAAGTAACACACCTTAAAATAATATTCCACAACATAATAGGTGGAAGGGTGAGAGAGGATAACTGTGGGCCTCCACACTCATTTCCACAGCTGCACAAGAACATTTGCACACAGACACACACATGTGCCCACACACACTCAGAAACATGCAGACATGCCCACACATCATATATACAGCATACACAAGCATGAAAAAGGAAAGAGGAGGAAAAAATAATCATTGTTTTAAAGCACTTTTTTTTTTTTTTGCATTGGCCATTCAGATGCTGTCATGGTCACTCTTAACATCGTTTGATTTTACACAAGATTAGTTTCTCCCTCACGTAAAGGAAACACTCAGACTCGCCAGAGGCTTATGAAACTCTGCCATATACACTCTGCTCCCATTTTTTAAGGCTTTGATGTGTTTGTTAGTTTGTGTTTCATGAGTTTGGGGTTCTTTGGTAAAACCATAAAAATCTAAAAGACCTAAAACCTAGTTTCCTAGAGCAACAAGGCAACCTGTTGAGCAGTGAGTACCTGGAGCCTCAGCTATGATGGCCCAAGTGAGCTGTAGCCTTGAACTCATGTAAATGTACATAGAGATGCACATTTAAATGTACATGAACCCTTGGTCTTGAGACGAAGCTAAATGGACTTAAACATTTAAAAACTCTCACCACTAATTGCAACCTTCCTCCCATTTTCAGTGCATTCTGATAATTTTATGCTTTTTTAAAAAAAGGGTTTTCTTATTAACAAAACACAGTTTGAAGAAAGTAAAAGTACCAGGAAATAATTATCCATGAGGCTAATATAAGAGGCAAGCACTGTTGTGTAGCTGAAAGTTTTCCTGTGTCTCTCCTGACCCGTGGTCAGGACAAATCTCTCTCATCTGCTGGTCTCGCAGCTGCTCAGACCCAAGTGAACATATAGAGGTTTATGTTATTTACAAACCGTATAGCCACTAGCTCAGGCTTATTACTGACTAGCTCTTACACTTAAATTAACCCATAATTTTTATTTATGTTTAGCCATGTGGCTTGGTACCTTTTTTCAGTTCTGCCTTCACATCTTGCTTCCTCTGTGTCTTGCTGGCGACTCTTGACTCAGCCTTTTTGTTCACAGAATTCTCGTCTGCTTATCCCACCTATACTTCCTGCCTGGCTACTGGCCAATCAGCATTTTATTTATCAACCAGTCAGAGCAACACACATTTACAGCGTACAGAAAGACCATCCCACAGCACTGTTGAATATTTTTTCTATATAGTCTTAGAGTCGTTTCCATTGATTAAATGCTAATGTTCTCACTAGTAATAAAATGTATTCCCCACCTCTTTTTCTCTGAAATACAAACACACACACACACACACACACACACACCTTTTATCTTTAAGATTTATTTATCTTTATTTATGTGTATGTGGGTGTGCCTACGTAACCTTATGTGTGACACCTGCATATAATGCTCATAGCAGAAGAGGACATGGATACCCAAGAACTAGTATTAACAGGTAGTTGCAAAGCACCTGTTGCTTATATACATATAAGTGTGGATACATGTGTGTACATGCTATGACACTAGAAAGGAGAACATGAGGGGAAAGAAGGCACTGAGGAAGGAGGGGAAGGACACAAGATACACATGACAGGGAATCAGAAAGGAAGCTCTAGGGTGGTGTGTGAAAGAGGGGGACTGGAGATGGGGGAGAAGAGGGAGGGAGGAGAATCAACGGAACAAATTTTGTTCTTAAATGCCACAAGGAAGCCTAAAACTGTGTATGCTTATTTTTTAAAAATGCTTTTAGGACTGAGGAGATGGCTCATGGGTAAAGTACTTGAAACATGAAGACCTTAATTTGAATTCCCAGGACTCACATAGAGCCAGACGGGGCAGCATGCATCTGGAATGGGGAGAACGCAGGGGCAAGAGAATCCCCAGAAATTCACATGCCAGCTATTCCAGCACATACAACAAGGAGACCTTGTCTCAAGCAAGCTAGAAGGTAGATACTGACACCTGAGATTGCCTTCTGACTTCTAATCACAAAAATTCATATGCACCTCAGACAGACAGACAGACAGTCACACACGCACACACACACACACACACACACACACACACACACACACACACACGCTTTATATTTGCTGTTTGGGTACACATATACATTCTCTGTTTCAGATAACCTTCTTGAGTACAAGGATAGTCGAGGCTCATCCAAGTACAAAGGCCTCAATCAGAGCTTGTGCCAAGCAGATGACTCAATGCCTTAGTCCATGGAGAAGTCTGAGGCAGTCAGCATGGGTAGCCCAGAACCTCCCTCATTCTATCTCCTCACTTCTCATCTCAGCTTGGTGCTTTGCTTTCTTTCAAATTGCATTTGATAACGAAGGAAAATTTTTAAAAGATAAAATATACCCTTTGTACTTTTGAAATTGCATCTTATCCTTAATAATAAGTCTGAATATAAAGTTGCAAAGAAAGCTCAAATTGGTTTACTCTAGGTAATTTGTAATAAGCCTTCAGCCTTGGTAAGGGGGGAGCATGTTGCTTGGCAAACATGAGTTGTGTGACCAATTCCGAGGCTGACCATGCACATCAGAGAAAAGGCAGAGGGATGTGCTAACAATTGGATGTTGATTTGATTCAGCATGTGGCTCTTGTGGTTCCTGGACAGGGTGTGGCCTGGAGCAGCTACTCAAGTACTTGCTGAATTAAATGGGTCTGATTATTAATCATTTTCCACCCAATAGTGAGTGAGAAGGTAAACACAAACATTTTTCTGATGTGTTGAGCTTTTTGATACATTAGTGAAGAGGGCACCATTGACAATCTAGAATTGCTTCCCGAAAGAATCCCAATGCATTGACTGTATGTACATATAGAGGAAAATGTAAGGGGACTAGATGACTCTATCTACAGCACCAAAAGGAGGGAGAGAAAGGGATACTCATCTGCTACTTAAAGAAGAAAACTTCTACTCGCCTCCCCTGGTTACCCTTGTTCCTGGAAGGCTGCTCTGAGCTGGTGGTAGTGCAGCTTTCCTGCTCCTGGGTTTCTGGGTGAGTGTTTTCTAACTAGAAAGCTCTGTAGAGGAGCAAAGAGTGGGAAGAAAGAAGGGCTGGTATTTGCTGGTCTAACCCCTATACTTCCTGGTTATGTGAGTTACAGAAACCACAGTTCAATTTTTTTTATGTTGCTCAGCTCTAGACTTAATAAATGACTTCTTCCATTTGCCCCTACAGGCCTAGGATAGGCATCAGTTCTAACTACCCACCCCTTGTTAGTTTCCTAAACTTTGTCCACACTACATCAGAATCACTGCAATGGGCTTATGTGGGTATGTGCATGTGGTTGGTGTGTGCCTGCATTACAGTGGACTTACGTGGGTGTGTGCGCATGCTAGAGTTCAGCCTCCATTGTGCTTCCTCCACACACCTTCCATATTGTTTTGGTTGGTTGGTTGGTTTGGGTTTGGTTTGGCTTTGAGACAAGGTCTCTTATCTCCCACTGACGGAGGCTAGGCTAGCTGGCCAGCAAACTCCAGGGTTCCACCTGCCTCCCCTTCCCTAGTCCAAGATCCCAAGTGCATACCACCAAACCCTTTTCCATGAATTCTGGTTTGGACTTGGGTCCTCATGTTTGCAAGTCAAACACTTTGCTAACTGAACCATCCTCTCTGTCCCTAATGAACGAACCCATTTGGACGGAAACCATGGAACTGTCCTAGCTGCCTGTGGCTAGGAGCATCTGAGTCTGAAAAAAA
>CABHPH010131889.1:11875-26779 GCA_902168325.1 Peromyscus nudipes | reverse complement strand
TCTCTCTCTCTCTCTCTCTCTCTCTCTCTCTCTCTCTCTCTCTCTCTGGCATGGGGGGTTGCTTTTTTGTTTGTTTGTTTTGTTTTACACCCCAAGCTGACACTGAACTTGATAAATAACTGAAAATGACGCATGCATGCTGCTGGGATTACAGGCATGTGCCATCATACAACTATATGCTAAGGCTCAAACCCAGGGCTTCCTGTAGGCCAGGTAAGCATCTACCAACTGAGCTACACCCCCAGTCAAATTTTGTTTTTTTGAGCACGGTTTCATTTAGTGAAGGCTGGCCTTGAACCTGGTCTCTCTGCCGCACCCTCTCCTGTGCTGGGATTACAGGCATGTATCACCGCATACAGTTATAATTACTTTTCTAAATTAAGACTACTCAGTATGAAGCAAAGATAAAATTAAATAGTTATTTTTTTTCTAAGATAAAAGAAATCACTAGGAAAGTTGGGAAATATTTTGGCACAAATGAAAACAAATCATGGAAAAACTTACAATGCAATAAAAGCACTGCTTACAACAGTTTACCATTAGATATATATTTTTTAAAGAAAGAAAGGGAGGCTGGAGAGATGGCTCAGCAATTGAAAGCACTTGCTGCTCTTGCAAGGGACCTGAGTTTGATTCCCAGCACCCACATCTCTATACCTTCAGTTCCAAGGATTCATTGCTTTCTTTTAGCCTCCAAGGCACTGTGCACAGATGGTCCACATACAAACAGATGGTCTTGGACAAACACAAGGTCGTTAAAATTAGAAGCAAACAAAAAGTGAAAACTGGAAAGGAGGGCAAGAACTTAAGCTTCTATTTTATGGAACTAGAAAAATAGTAAAGTAAATCCAAAGCAAGCATAACAAGATATAAAGGTGTGCATAGCAACAAACTAAAGAATATAAAAACAAGCCAGGCAGTGGTGGTGCATGTCTTTAATTCCAGCACTCAGGAGGTGGAGTCTGGAGTCAATTGTTGGAGTAGGTGTGGCCTCGTTGGGGGAAGTGTGTCACAGTCTCTTCCTGCTGCCTGTGGATCCAGATGTAAAACTCTTAGCTACCTCTCCAGCACCATGTCTGCCTGCATGCCACCATGCTTCCCCTCATGATGATAACAGACTAAACCTCTGAACTGCAAGCCAGCCCCAAATGTTTTCCTTTATAAGAGTTGCTATGGTCATGGTGTCTCTTTAAAGCAATAGAAACCCTAATACAATAGGAAAGGCCAAATGGAAGCCACTGGAGTTGCCTGCACCAGGGAAAATAGTGAACCAAAAATAGTATCAGATCCCAGGAGTAATTACAGAAATTAGTGCCAGTATCAAGGACTTGAAAGATTCAGGAGTGGTGGTTCCCACCATGTCTCCCTTTAACTTTCATATCTGGCCAGTAAAGAAGACAAATGGATCGTGGAGAATGACAATTGACTATCAAAAACTTGAAATCAAGTATATTGACTTCCATTGCAGGTGCTATATGTGGTGTCTTTGCTTGAGCAGATTAACACATCTTGTATATGGTATGCAGCTATTGATCTAGTACCTGTCCATAATGACCACCAGAATTAATTGGATTTCAGTTGACAAAACTATCAGTATATTTTGCAGTTTTATCTCAAGGATATATTAACTTAATTAGTGACAGCTGTGGTATGAATGTAAACTGTCTTCCACGGCCTCATATGTTTGAACACTTGGGTCCTTAGCTGGTAGTACTATTTGTTTTGGAAGGTTGTAGAATCTTTAGAAAGTAGAGTCTTGTTGAAGAACTCATCACTGTGGGTGGGCCTTCAGGTTTTATAACAGCCCCAATTTGACTCCTGGCCTTCTGAAAAGCAGATACAATGTGACCTCACAATCCTGCCATCACAAATTCCCCACCATGATAGACTGTATCTCCTTCAACTGTAAGCCGGAAGAATCTCTCCTCCCTAAGCTGCTGCTTATTAGGTATTTAGTCACAGCAATGAAAAAAGTAACTCACACGGTAACTATTTTTTTAAAATACAATACCATAGCAACTTACAAATTATATATATATAGATATAGATATAGATATAGATATATATAAATCCACAGTTTTTCAGAGCATAACTAAACATTTAAATTACAGATGACCTAGAAATTAATGAAAGGAAAACATTTTGCATCAAAACTTATGAGAAAAAAATTGAAGAGAGGTAAAATTTTTAGGAGAAAATATGAGTATCTTTAAATGTTATTTTTAACAAAATAAACTCAAAGTAAATGAACCAATTACCTAACCTAAGAAATAAACACAGAAAACAAACAAATAACCAAAATGATAGTAGAGGAGTAGAAACACAAATGCTGAAATTAATGAGGAAGAAAGTGGGAAAGACCAGTTCTGTACCAAGCATGAATAAAACAAATATATCAGATAGAAACTACGCTACTAGTGACTTAAGCCCAAGTTTACTAAATGGAAAGTGGCCATACCTGCTTCATCTGTCTTCTCTCTGCTTATGTACCTTCCCAGAACAAAGCTAAAATCTGAAAGCTTGGCCCAGAAGGGTTGTAGATACAACACCGAACATTAAATCTGTCATTATCTCATACACTTAGGCATGTATTCCCTTTCAGAGACACACTCTAATTCCAGTACTTTATTCCCCTTTATAGTCTGAACTGTCTTGTTCTCAGTCTCTGTTCCTGAATGTGAGCCTAGAGCCTTGTCCCCAGTGCCCACCACTGCATTACCTAGCTTTTTCACTGATACTGTTAAGTGTCTTAGTCCAATTTTCTGCTAGTATGCTTCTATTTCACAGTTTGGAAACTGACAAAGATGGCTACAATCACTGAAAATATTTCTTTCAAATCCATGGCACACCAACAAAACCAGACATGTGCCATGCCTACAAAGAGAAAAAGCCAGAGTGGCAGAAGCATGGCTTCCACTTGCTTAGTGGCCATCACATTTAGAGCACTTGTACTGCAGTATGAAAGCTCACCAGTGTGAAGGAGCTCATGTCCACACAGACACTAACTGTTCTTATCACATACATTTGTTTTCTCATATTATACTCAAATTTTAACAGACATTCTCATTTGGTAAAAGTAGAAATCAGAAAGGGGGAATGTTATCTGCATAGAGACTTGTAATATTCTGTAACATTTTTTACTTTCTCTTCAAGGATTTTCAGGGTGAATTTCTAAATTATTCATAATACAAATTGTAAATCTTTAGAAGCTGGTAGATAATTCTTTTATTTTTAAGGTCTTATTGGAAAGTATAAATGACATATCTTGGAAGCTCCCTGTCTTAAGTTTCTCTTCTATTGTTGTGACAGACACTTATGACTAAGTAATCACTCTTATGCAAGTTTACAATAAAAATGAGCTACTATGGCAAAAAGAAATAGAATATGTACAGTTTGAGGTGAAAAAGCACACCAGGAATGTTAATGTTAGATCCAAGGCTTGTGATAAAAGAAGGACAAGTCTGCTAGGTGCTGTGGGATGTTTTTCTGTACGCTGTGAATATGTGTTGTTTTGATTGGCTGATAAATAAAGCCGTTTGGCCTATGGCAAGGCAGCTTAGAGACAGGCAGGAAATTCAAGCAGACAGGAGGAGAAAAGAGAGAGAGAACAGACGCCAGCCACCGCCAAAGGAGAAGCAGGATGCCAGCAGACTGGTAAAGCCACAAAATATGTGGCAAACCATGGATTAATAGAAATGGGTTAATTTAAGATATAAGAGCTAGCTAGCAAGAAGCCTGATCCATGGGCCATAAGTTTATAAATAACATTAAGCATTCAAATGATTATTTTATAAGCAGCTACAGGACGCAGGTGGGAGAGATTTGTCCTGACCACAGGGCCTTGCAGGACTGGAGAAAATTCTGGCTACAGATAGGAAATGGAATAAAAGGAGTGTATCCTTAGGTCAAGATTCCAACCAGGTAATTAAGCAACTTGTAAAAAGAAATGGCCTGAGGAATATTCTGTTCCTAAAAGGCACAAACAAATCAAAGTTTATGCAAATGTAATTCAAGGAGGGGGCCAGGCTTCATCCCAAGCAGGTCATTTGGTTCTGGGTTTGTTGTCATGAAGGATACATGAGTAAAGGGGTTGTGGAATCCTCCTCTGCAGTTGAGGAGAGCTGCTGAGGCTGGGCATATGGCAGGAGAGTTCCTGCATGCAGGCCCTGAGAGGCCATTGTGTGAAGCTGTGAATATGAAACCAGGATATTGGTGGTGTGCTGAAGCATGTCTTCCAGGGAGAGCTGCACACAGGAAGAAGATTACAGGCCCAAGAGAGAGAACTGTGTTTCAGTCAACAAAGCTAGAAGGGCAAAGCCACTTAAGCCCTTTGACATAAGACTAAGAGTTAGAGGATTTGAAGTTTGCATTGCAGGGTTTCCATCTTTCTTTGGCCCAGTATTTCCTCATTATGTCATTTTCCCCTTCTGGAATGGAAATGTATACTCTGTGTCATTGTATGTTAGAAGTATATGATTTCATTTTTGATTTTACAGGAGGTTACAATTAAGAGATTGCCCCGAGTCTCAGAAAAGACTTTTAAACTATGTTGAGACTGTGAAAGAATATTGGGGACTTTTGAAGTTGGACTAAATACAGTTTGTATTATGATATAGTCATGAACCTATGAGGGCCAGGGAGTGTAATGTGGTGGTTTGGATGAGAATGGCTCCCAAAGGCTCATATTTGAATACCTGGTTCCCCATTGGTGGAACTGTATGGGAAGGATGAAGAGGTGTGGCCTTGGGGCAGGCTTAGAAGTTTCAAAAGCCCAGGCTATTTCCAATGTCTTTCTCTCTGCCTCATACTTGTGGATCAAGATGTAAGCTCCCAGCTAGTGCTCCAGTGCCATGCCTGTCTGCCTGTTGCCATGCTCCCCATTGTGATGGTCTTGGACTCTAGCCTTCTGAAACTGTAAGCCCCCAATAAATTCTTTCATCTATAAGTCATGGTGTCTTCTATAGGTCATGGTGTCTTATCACGGAAATAGAACAGTAACTGAGACAGACCCTAGACTCTCTTCTCTTGACTTTCTCTTCTCTATTCACCAGCACAGGCCAAAAACCTAACAGCAAAACTCAATTCATTTATATCCTTCAGGTATTTATGTGATTCACTAATCCAAATGCTTCTAAGATCCTAGGCTAAATCACCTCTTCTTGTCTGTCTATGGAAGTACAATCTGTTTTAAATACCATGGCTTTGAAGGTTGATAAAACTGATGTTCATTTCATCTCCCTTCTACTCCAGCATTATTCAAAGGAATCTCCTACAGTGTGGGAAATATATCTACAATGTCTGATATTATTACAGTTTTGGATATGAGCTGTCCCCTCAAAAGGCTCATGTGTTGAACAGTTAGTCCCTAGCTGGTAAATCATGAAGGTGTCTTCATCAATATATCAATCCATTGATGAGTTCACAGTTGAATGGTTACTAGAAGCTGGAGCTTTAATTGGAGAAAGTATGTCAGTGGGGGTGGATTTTTGCAGGTTATTTCTCTTCCTGGGCTCTTTATCTATGCTTCCTACCCTCCGTGAGTTTTGTGCTATCACATGCTCCCTGTCATGAAGTTCTCCCTCATTATATCCTATCAGCAAGGGAGCTGGCTTCATTTAAAAGAAAGGGAAGGTTTATTTTAGCTCAAATTCAGAGGTTACTTTTCAATTGTTCCTCAAAAATACTTTGTCACAACACAAAGTTGATTAGTCCAAATGGCCACTGAGTACTTGAGGTAATGGGCAGCAGCTACAGGATGAGACTTCAAATTTTATTTCACTTAAATTTAAATATTTATACATTGTTAGTGGCTACTACTACAATTAGTCTATTTCCAGAGTGCCTTCTCATGTTATAGAAGAAAAACTACATGTGAGGTAGGTATGGCCAATCACATGCACTTTGGTATAGAATGAACACATGTGGCAAAGAAAAGCTATTTATTTACTTATTTATTTAGCGCTGGGGATTAAATGTACCTACATCACTGAGCTACATTCCTAGCCCAAAGACCCCTTCTGATAGCAATGAGGTTGCTGGCTTTCCTATAACAGTGTTAGCAAAAGTCCTACTATTCAACCATGGTGTTGGCCATTCCCTTGAATGGGTGGAAGTATGGTTCTAGAATTGGCAAATGCCACAGTGCTCATTGATCACATGACTTTCTTCTTACAGAATTCATAGCTTAACACAGGTGAGAGACACTGAGTTAAGTCTAGGGTAATCACAGAGGAGATAAAATTGTTGCAGGAATGGCAATGAACTTGTCTTGGAAGTCTCTAGGAAGAAATACTACATGTGATTTAGAGTCTGAAAAACCAGTGTGAACTTTGCATGCATAAATATTTTTGTCAAATGCACTCAATGATATAGGAACAAAATAAAACAAAAAAATCTTGTAACTTGTTGATTTAAAGCATGCATACATGTTGATACTGGTAATAACACAAAAAGAAAGAAAAATAAAGATATGCTGGTATCATTTAGAGATGGGAAATGCTAAAACAATGTTAGAAGGGCAGAGAAGGCCATGAATTTGCCAAAGAGAAGGTGTTCTGAAAAAGTCAACTGGAAATGTGAATTTAACATCTGATACAAAAAATTTAAGCTCAAAGAAGTAGTCTGTAGTGTATATAAATTTAGAAGCCATTGATATTTGAAGAAAAGTCAAACGTCAGGTATGATTAAGATAGCTTAAACAAAGTACAGAGTGTAACCAAGCATGATGGTGCACACCTTTAATTCCAGCACTCAGGAGGCAGAGCCAGGTCAATCTCTGAGTAAGAGGTCAGAATGATCTACAGAGCAAGTTCCAGGACATCCAGGGCCACACAGAGAAAACCTGTCTTGAAAAACAAAACAGAAAAAAGAAAAAAGACAGAAAAAAAAGAAGAGAAAAGAAAGGATAGAGTGGTACTATAAATAGGCTTAAATAAACTTTGAAAATTCTGTAGCTAGAATTTTCCCGCCGGGCCCACAGTCAGGACAAATCTGTCACCCGCCAGTCCCACAGCTGCTCAGACCCAACCAAGTAAACACACAGAGACTTATATTGCTTATAAACTGTATGGCCGTGGCAGGCTTCTTGCTAACTGTTCTTATATCTTAAATTAATCCATTTCTATAAATCTATACCTTGCCACATGGCTTGTGGCTTACCGGCATCTTCACACACTGTTTGTCATGGTGGCGGCTGGCAGTGTCTCTTCAGCCTTCCACTTCCCAGAATTCTCTCCTCCTTGTCCCGCCTATACTTCTTCCTGCCTGACCACTGGCCAATCAGTGTTTTATTTATTGACCAATAAGCAACATGTTTGACATACAGACCATCCCACAGCAGTTGTCTAACAGAGGAGGAATGAGTACAAATGACAACAGGTCGGGGTAAGGAATGAAAGAAACATAGGAAAATAAAGAGGATTTTTCAAGAAAATTGGAATGAGATGTGTGGCTAACAGAAGCTTCCTTTTCTTTCTAAATAAGTATATCATTATAAATAGCAACGACAAGGATCCAGTTGAGAGAATAACTGAAGTACAGGTGATAGATAGGGTAACAGCACACTTCTCTGGTGGGGAGGGCAGAGGGAAGAGCAGAACCCAGAATATAGAAGAAAAGCTGGCCTTCAAAGAGGGGATATTTTGGCAAGAAGGCTTGTAAATCCTTATGAAGATCTAAGTCTATGCAGGTTAGTTAGTGGAAGCTGAAAATGGGCTGAGAATAAATGTTATAAGTCTCAGGACAAATGTCATGACCAATAAAGGCTGAAATGGAAATGGTTTGAGAGAACAGTAACTGAGGTTGAAGTTGGCAAGAGAGTTCTACATTATTTAAGATTTATTTTATGATTTATCCATGGGGTGGGGGATGGTGTGTACATGAGTACAGGTCCCTGCACAGGTCAGAATTCAGAGGGTGCTGAATTTCTTGGAGATGGAATTACAAGAGGTTGTAAGCCACTCATTGTGGTGCTTCAACAGAACCTAGGGAACTCAGAGTAAATTAATTTTAGGAAATTTAGAGTAAATGCTCTGAATTGTTGAGTATTAACTGTAATCTCTGGTGACTAGGGAGTTCTTTTATATCTTTTATCAGAGTGGGTATAGCTGAAAAAAAAAGTCTTAGAATGGAAAAAAGACATGTCCTAGGAAAGGCCATAAAATGGTAAACACTGGTTTGGCTTAGCTGTTCTTTTAAAGGAGATCTAGATAGATACTGTTTAGCTTAATCCTCTCACAGGAGTGCTTCTTCATATTTCCAATTTTCTACAAAAGAATATAATTTAAGTAATTAAAAAAATATGAAGGGGCGGCAGAGATGGCTCAGGAGTTAAGAGTACATACAGCTTTTCTGGACAACTTGAGTTCAATTCCCAACACCCACATCAGGTGGCTCACACCACCCTTAACTCCAGCTCTAGAGAGACGTGACAATTCTGGTCTCTGCACTCACATACATGGATATACATATATAATTAAAATTACTAAAAATGAAATTTTAAAATTAGACAAAAAAATAAAAATTACACTGATAATTTCTTTTTTTTCTTTTTTTCTTTCTTTTTTTTTTGTTTTTTCTAGACAGGGTTTCTCTGTGTAGCTTTGCGCCTTTCCTGGAACTCACTCGGTAGCCCAGGCTGGCCTGGAACTCAAAGAGATCCGCCTGGCTCTGCCTCCCCAGTGCTGGGATTAAAGGTGTACACCACCACCGCCCGGCTCTGATAATTTCTAAAATGAGTAAATTCAACCCCTCTGCTTTTCTATGTGAGAATATTTCCTAAGAATAAATAACACTTTATAGTCTATATACAATATATAGTTAAATGGCCAATAAAAATGAAAAAATAATCACTGAGGAAAAGCACGTCAAAGTTGCAATAAGACACATACCTCCCAGAATGGTAGGACTTTATCAAACTTTTCTCTGATTTTCTGTATAAATTAGAAAAAACGAAGTGTGGTAGTATGAATGTAATTGGCCACCATAAGATCATAGAGAGTGGCACTATCGGGAGGTGTGGCCTTGTGGAAGAAAGTGTGTCACTGCAGGGGCAGGCTTTGAGGTCTCTTTTGCTTAAGCTTCACTCAGTATCACAGTCAACGTCCTGTTGTCTTCTGATCAAGATGTAACCAGCCACCATGTCTGCCTGCCTGCTACCATGCTCCCTGCCATGATGATAATGGACTCAACCTCTGAAACTGAAAGTGAGCCACCCCAATTAAATGTTTTCTTTATAGAGTTACTGTGGTCATGGTGTCTCTTCACAGTAATAGAAACCCTAACTAAGACACCAAGAATTGACAAGGACATGGAACAACTGCAACATGGATGTATTGCTGAAGGGAATATAAACTGTTCAGCCATTAGAAAACTGGAGGTATCCCCTAAAGCTGAACATAAAAAGCCTCTGAGCCAGCAATCTGATTCCTAGGCATCAAATACACACATATGCTCATCAAAAGACCCATGAGTGTTCACAGAAGCATTGTTCATTAATATCCCTAATCTAGAAACAACTTAATTATTTACAAACTGTGAGATAGATAAATTTGGGTCTCTCCATGCAATGCAATACATAGCTACCAATGAATATGAGTGAACACTAGCTCTATACACAATAGACAGGTTTTGTAAGGTTAATCTTAGGCAAAGGAACCAAGCAATCGGAGTATATATACTATGTGATTCAGTGCTTATAACGGTGTGAACAGTAACACTAATGGATGGTTTTAGAAAGCAAAATAATGGTTGTCTTTGGAGAGAAAGGTAGTAAGTGAGAGGGAAAACAATGGGGTCCTCTGGTAACATTCTGTTCCTTGACCTTGGGGATTACTTAGGACAATTTTGCTGAAAAAACTGATTGAACTATATACTTTGGAGATTTGCATTTTTCTGAATTATTAATTTTTGTATCTCAATGAAAAGTTTACTTTAAAAAACTGTGTAGATGTAACCAACCGTCTTATTAAATAAGAAACACAGAGCCAGTTGGGCGTTGGTGGCGCACGCCTTTAATCCCAGCACTCGGGAGGCAGAGTCAGGCAGATCTCTGTGAGTTCGAGGCCAGCCTGGGCTACCAAGTGAGCTCCAGGAAAGGCGCAAAGCTACACAGAGAAACCTTGTCTCGAAAAACCAAAAAAAAAAAAAGAAACACAGAGCCAATGTAAAGATAAAAGCCCAAGAGGTCAGAGCTAAGAGCCTTACCCACCTGCTGCAGCCAAGGGACCTCTCTGAAAGAGAGCTACTTCCTGTCTGTTTGTCTTTAAATACACTCTCTGTTCTGCCCTCTCATTGGTTGTAAACCCAACCAACCACGTGACTGCCTCGTCACTGCCTGTCTGTACAGACCTCCAGACACACATTGGAGCGTGTGTCTCCAATGCTGGCTGTATCCTTGAACACACAGAGATCTACCTAGCTCTGCCTACCAAGTGCTGGGATTAAAGGCGTGTGCCTCCTTCAGCCTCCTACCGGCGTGCACCACCACAACCAGCTTTCACTATGGCTCGCTAATAGCTCTGACCCCTAGGCAACTTTATTTATTAACATACAAATAAAATCACATTTCAGTACAAATAAAATACCACTATAAAACTGTACTTCTCAAACTACTTTGGCAGATTTGACTCTCTAAATTATATTCTTAGAAAAATGGCAACAATCCAATTAACAATAGTTAATAGAGTGTATAATGCCAATATCTAAGCAAACTCTCTTATAAAGAAAATAAAATATAAAACAAAAAACCCACTACATGCAAATTAAAGAAAATATTCCTGTAACCAGCTCTGTTCCAGAAGCTTACATGGTTAGTCTTCCTCCTTTCCTTTAACCTGAAAAAACAAAAGTCAAAAAACAACAAAAGGAAAAGAAAAGAAAGAAACAGAGAAGCCTAGTTTCACACTTCCCAGCAGAGAAGTTACCTGGTGTACTGAAGGCCTGATATGTTCCTCCCTCTTGGCTCTGGTTAGTTTTATGACTGTAACTAGAACAATTTGAAATAGTCCTTCTTCCCTATTGCAGAATAGATATAATTTATGAAATTTTAGAGGTAAGTCAGTAAGTAATAAAAAATTAATATCAGAGTAATCTACACAATGATACTGTATACCTTTTTGTGCATTTTAACAGATGGGGAAAATAGGAATTTTAGATTTCATTATGTAGCCACTGCTTATAGATTATTTCCTGATTATTGCATTTGAGGATATATTCCCATTATCCCCCACCCTGAGGAAAAAAATAATGTATTTTTTTTCAGTACTCCACTTGACATGCTGCTCAAAATTTTAGTCAAGTTGGAAAATCTAGCTCTAAAAGAGACATTGATCTCATCACCACCGAGGCTCAGAGAACACTGTAGGAGAGGAGGATGGAAAGAAAACAGGAGTCATAGACACAGAAGCAGGGGGAAAAAGATATCTCTTGAACACAACATGGCCAGTTACACACATGAACTCACTGTAGCTGTTGTTGCCTGCACAACATCTACACAAGATGGGGCCTTTCAACTGCATCTCAGAGGGGAGAGGGGTCCTGTGGCCCCATTCGTCCCTGCATGACTCCTGGACGTTAATGGCTGCTGGGAGAAGGGTGTCAGCTTCTTCAGTGGTGTAGTCACCGAAAAGTTGCCCATACTCCCAAAAGATAACCTCCCACCCATGCTTATGCAAGCAGCCATAGTTAAACTTAGTGGATCACTCCTACAAAATAGGACATAGAGTAAGAGGGGGGCTTGATGGGAGGTAGGTTTCACCAAAAGAGGGATAGAAGATAAGTGATGGTAACAGGGGTAAGATGTTCTCTCTCTCTCTCTCTTCTCTCTTCTCTCTCTCTCTCTCTCTCTCTCTCTCTCTCTCTCTCTCTCTCTCTGTATACCACTAATTATTATATACATGTATGAACATATCAAAGAGTAAAAAATAAAATTATAAAGGGAAAGGAATTTAGTCAAATTTGTAACCCCACTTTTGCAAAGACCATAGAGTGGGGCCAGATAAAGGTCACTGAATTTTAAATTCTGATTAACTTGTTTTAAAGAATGAGTACAAAGCTTAGCTGGATTGGGGCAATTATAACAACAGGTAAAACAGAGAATTATGAGAAAAAATTAAATGTTTTAATGATAATTGGGCAAATAAGAGTTTAACTAGAAGTCTGATGTGATCTGAGAAACAAGGAGACAATGGAGGTGTTGGTGACAGAAGATGTAAGTAATGCTGGTTCCTGTGGGAGTAAAGAATAAGGTGATGAAAAGGCTATTGCAAAGAACAGTGGTAGGAAAAGTCCGTATTTCAAACTTTAAGAAAAGGATTTAACACAATATTATCCAAATAAGCAGCAGACTGCATTCAATATTCTGAAGTAAAAACAATTAGAATAAGGCATATGCAACAGAAATGATCAAATGCCAAGTTCTTCTAAAAACTACTCTTGTAAATCAATGTATATATTTTCCTTTGTATACTGTTACAGGATAAAGTTATAGCACATTGTAAGTCGAGCTAAGAACATGTGTAGAAGGGGGCTGGACAGATGGCTCAGAGGTTAAGGGCACTGGCTCCTCTTTCAGAGGACCCGGGTTCAAATTCCAGCACCTATATGGTAGCTCACAACTGTAACTCCAGTTCCAAGGGATCTGACATCTTCACACCAATGCACAAAAAATAAAGTTAAATAAATTGTTTTTTAAAAAAAAGAACATGTAAAGAAAGAATCAATTATCTAAACAAAAACTAGAGAAGTTTGAATAAAACAAACCTGTTATACAATGTTTCATCATGCAAAACGAACACATTTGCAGCTGGATTATAAGTATGCTATTTATATGTTGCATAAAACCTCATTTCTCTTTAAATGTTCTAACTATCAAAGTAACCCCCCAAATTTACTTAATTTACTTAATTTGGCCCTAGGTGGCAATCATTTTATTAAAGCAAAGAGAAATCAAAATACAATAGGTATAGCCCAATAAACCTGAAAATGATATAATTAACAATTCAGTTAAAAGCAGAGAAAGAAAAAGAAACTACATTCAAATACATCCAGAACTTTTTTTCAACAATCTATTCCTGGTTTGTAACATATATGTGACATTAAAGGGGTGGGGGAAAGGAACCATCAATCTTAAATTAGTTAAATATCTGCCAATTCCTTTTCTGTGATCTGCTTTGTGTTTGTTTTTAATAGACAGAAAAAAGTAAATGAAAATACACATCTGTGGTGGTATTGTGTTCCGCAAAATATTGTGTATGCTAATAAACTTATCTGGGGTCAGAGAACAGGACAGCCACAATATTAAACATGAAGATAGGCAGTGGCAGCATACGCCTTTAATCCTAGCATTCCAGAGGCAGAAATTCATGTGTTCAAGGATACACCCAAGCATGGTGACCCACGCCTTTAATCCCAGAAAGTCAGCCTTTAATCCCAGGGAGTGGTGGTAGAAAGCAGAAAGGTATATAAGGCGTGAGGACCAGAAACTAGAGGCATTTGGCCTGAGCAGGCCTTTGGCCTGGAGAAGCATGTGGCTGGTTAAGCTTTCAGGCTTCTAGCAGCAGTTCAGCTGAGACCCATTCTGGATGAGGGCTCGGGGCATCCAGTCTGAGGAAACAAGACCAGCTGAGGATCCGGTGAGGTGAGATAGCTGTGGCTTGTTCTGTCTCTCTGACCTTCCAGTGTTCACCCCAATAACTGGCCTCAAGTTTGATTTTATAAATAAGAACTTTTAAGACTCATGCTACACACATCCAAAATTTGAAACTTTTAACAACTGTAGGTAAAACCAACAAAAAGGCACCCCCAGTCCCAGCACTTGGGAGGCAGAGGTAAGTGGATTTCTGTGCATTTGAGGCCAGCCTGGTCTAGAGGGACAGTTCCAGGACAGCCAGGGTTACACAAAGAAACGCTGTCTTGAAAAACCAGAAAAAAAAATTAATAAAAAGATCTAAGGTAAGTTCTTAACCACAAAAAAATACTTCTACTCATATTTCAATGTTGTGTTAAGCTCTATCAGCTCCAAGATGAAAAGATGACTATAGGATATAGGCTGAAGGGCTGGAGAGATGACCCAGTGGTTAGAACATTTGCTGCTGTATATGAGGACCCAAGTTTGAACACACCACCCACATATTGGCTCACAGCAGTCTGTAATTCCATTCCAGGGGATTCAACAATCTCTTCTGGGCCTCCACAGGTACAAAGCATATGTACACAAGGCACAGATGTACATATAGGCAAGACACTCTTTAATGATATACACATTAAAAAATAAAAATAAAAATAATTTTAAAGCAAGATACAGGTTGAAATAACCTGATTTAAGTTATGTTATGTGTTTTCATAATACAAGAGTTTAATACAAGCCGGGCAGTGGTGGCACATGCCTTTAATCCCAGCACTCAGGAGGCAGAGCCAGGCGGATCTCTGTGAGTTCGAGGCCAGCCTGGTCTACAGAGCGAGAGTCAGGACAGGCACCAAAATTACACAGAGAAACCCTGTCTTGAAAAACAAAAAAACCCAACCAACCAACCAACCAACCAACCAACCAACCAACCAACAAAAAGTTTGACACATATGTACAACTGTATCTATTGAAATTTTCAGTCTGCAGAACATCTTGAATTTCATGAATTTACTTTTTTCATGCTGTAGCTCAATTGGTCCATTAATAAGCGGACTAAGTCAACACAGACATCAAGGCAGTATGCAAATTTTGAACAGTAATAAAATATTATGCAGTTGACATTTTTAGAACAGATGAGTAGAATAGTTATAAATTTTCCCTATAGTCCCTAATATTTACATCACTATTATTTCTTATTGGCAAACAATTATTTCATTACTTGCAATGTCTCAAAATATATACTACAGATATTACATGTAATTATATTTGCATAATATATA
>CABHPH010131889.1:0-11865 GCA_902168325.1 Peromyscus nudipes | reverse complement strand
TAATATATACTACAGATATTACATGTAATTATATTTGCATAATATATGGTCTTTTTATACTTTGTACCCACTTGCCTCCCATGACATGACTGTGTTAATCTTTATTAATACAGCACTAATTAATATAGAAATTTTGCTTTTGGGCATCAGCTTTGATGAATCTGGAGATGTATAATACAACCACAATTTTTGTGCACTACCACAGCTGTATCTGGATCCACCTAAGTTTATTCCCTAAATCATGGCGACTTCACTTAAAAGGTATTAACATAAAATTTATATTTAGAAGTAAATTAAAATCCTATCTTCCAATGAAAAATGCATCTGCATTTTACTATACTCACATGGCCTTTCTTATAGTTAATGGATCTTTAAAAAACTAAAAGGACACAGAAGACTAAAGTCAGAGGGTTTATTTATCAATATAACTTGCTTTTTAGTTGAAAAGTCATGGCCTTATTTGAGAAACATTAGTATTTTTTATCTGTTTGGTCACAAAAATTTTATTTAGTGAAAAAGAATGGGACATTTAAAAGGAGGGCCAGACTAAGAAATAGTTCTGCAGTACAACTTCACTAACTTTTTTTCCTTTTCCCAGAAGAAAATAAGCGTTGGAAAAGTACTTCAATAGCTCTTTCAGGGTAGAAGGTAAAACAAACCAAATTGTTTTAATATATATTTATTTTTTAAATGAAGTAAGAATTTTTAATGATGGAAAAGGAAAATATAATAAAAAGTTCATGATTTTATGTAAAAACTATTATTTTATTTTGAAAAATAAAACTAGATAGCAAAACTTTTTACAGCTGCTATGTCACCCTATTTAAACACTACTGAAAACCACTCTAATAGAAAGCCGACCTTAAACATGGAGAGACGGTGCTAGTCCAACTAGCACAGGACTAGTGGAGCAAAGCTGGCCAGACACACTTCAGGACTCAAAGGAGAAACCTGTCTCTTGGAATTCTGTTTTAATAGCAAAAGCTGTTTAAGTAGATTTTTTTTCTTTTTGTTTTGTTTGGAGATAGTGTACCATGTAGCCTAGACCACCTTCCAACTTGTTAGGCAGCCCAAGTGGACACATGATCCTCTTGCCACAGCCTGGAATGTTGGGATTTCAGGCAGGCACCACCAGCTTGGCCAGGGCTTTGTAAATGCTATGAAAGTACTCTACACTTTTCTCTTTTATAGTGAATTGTTTTGACAAAATGGAAATTTACTAAGCATGTAACTACAACAGATCTTCTTGTACTTTTATGCTCAACATCTCTAAAAAAAAGTCTGTTAACTAGACTACATTTCAGGAATTAAAAAAAACTATCATTTTCAAAGTAATAAAAAATAAATAAATAAATTCACATACTAAAATTAATCAGATCCAAAGACTACCTAACTCAATGAACTTCTATAGAGTTAGAGCAGCCATTCAAAATGGAAGCTACGGAGCTTCACATTTTATACTTTCACTATCAAATATATTTTTATGCACTTAACCACTATCAAAACAAAAAAAATCATGACAGTTAGAATTAGAAAAACAATTAGCTTTATACCTTCTTTAATGACTAGTATTTATTACTTACTGATATAGAAATATATGATAAAGAAATGATAGGATAAAAGGGTAATTATTGAATCTACTTTAATAAAAAAACCAACTGTTAATCTTACATATTTTATATTAATATGGATTTTTGTTTATTGATACAAATTTAAAGTCAATTTTGTTATACTGTATGTATATTTCTCTTCTTGTTTAAGATACTATGTCGCTGGGCGGTGGTGGCGCACGCCTTTAATCCCAGCACTCGGGAGGCAGAGGCAGGCAGATCTCTGTGAGTTCGAGGCCAGCCTGGTCTACAAAGCGAGTTCCAGGAAAGGCGCAAAGCTACACAGAGAAACCCTGTCTCGAAAAACCAAAAAAAAAAAAAAAAAAAAAAAGTAATGTGTAATTAAGAAATATAGATTAATAGTTATCTATAACAGTCAAACTTATAGTCATGTTAGTTAGGTTTTCTAGGTATACAAAGATGTATTTCAGATAGATAGGTACTCTTCAAATACTTCAAAGACCTACAGAATATGGCATTTAAAATGTTTTAATAACTTGAGACACATCTGCTCCTGGCAGCACCAATTTACTTCATAAAAGGATGATGGGTATTGAAGAAACTCCATAGGAGTTTGCTTTCATTATGGCAAGATTAGCCATTTGAGCAAGAACTGCTTTTGTCTTGACTCCTTGACTGTATGCTGTATAAACTGGACATGTAGGACCCATAGGAAAGTGACTGCTGAACTTTGCCAAAACAAGGTGGGGTGGTCCTTCAGGGTTCCTGTTTCACAGAAAAGTCTTCCAGATACTCTAGGCTTATAGGCTGGAGATAGATGCCCCAACGTTGCAGAGAAACTTTGGGTGACTGTCCAAGCAGCCAGATGTCTCTGTCATTTCTAGAATTTTGGAAGTTGCTTACAATGTACTTCCTGTTTACTCAGATAGTATTATATCCTTCTAAGGTCTTTGATGGAGTTGAAGACTTGATAGTTAAAATTATAGTTTTCCTTAGTTATGATAAAAGATAAATTAGATATGAAACTTTAGACTCACAAAGATAGGATAGATGGTAGAACATTTTCTTTAATTTTGTCAAATACAAATAGGCTAAATATTGTAACTATAATTCTTGCTTGATAACTGTTTTGTTATATGTAAATTTACTATGTTAAAGTTAAAATTTTCCTTTTTTGATTAGAAAGAAAGGGGAAATGCTGTGGGATGTATTTCTGTATGCTGTGAATATGTGTTGCTCCCATTGTTTAATAAATAAAGCTGCTTTGGCCTATGGCAAGGCAAGATAGAGCCAGGCAGGAAATCCAAGCAGAGATACCAGAGAAGGGTGGAGTCTGGGAGAAGCCATCCAGCCTCCTAAAAAGCAAGATGCCAGCAGACCGGTAACACCATGACCACATGGCAATATATAGATTAATAGAAATGGGTCAATTTAAGTTGTAAGAGCTAGTTATTAATAAGCCATAATTAATACAAGCCTCTGAATGATTACTTGGGAACAGCTATGGGACATGGCAGGACAGAAAAGCCTCTATTTTCGGCCCACATTTGGTCCTTCCTCGTCCTCTAATATTTAGCCTTTCTTGTTCTCTTTTCTACATGTCATAGTGCATCCACATGTGCATTTGTTTACATATACAGATACATTGCTAGCTATATTCCACATAGGAATATACAAGAAAAAAGGAAGCTTTTTTTCTTCCTGAGATTCTGTGAATTTGCTTAATATACATTCTAAGTCCATCAATTTTCCTGAAAAATTCATTATTTCAGCTTTCTTTAAAGCAGAATGTGTATGTACACACACACACACACACACACACACACACACACACACAAGTATATACACCAAGTTTTCATTATCCATCATCTGTTGATGGACAATGAGGTTGATTCCAATTCTTTGCTATAGCAAATAAAGTAGCAATAAACACAGGATGCAAATAAGGATATAGAGTTCTTGGGAATATTCCCAGGAATGAAATAGCTGGACTCTATGGTAATTCTATTTTTAACTTTCAGAAATTTCCAAATTGATTTCAACAATGGCTGTATTAATTTGCACCCCCACTAACAGAAAATAAGGGTTCTTTTTTTCTTCCTATCTTCTCTGACACGGTTGTCAGATTTACTGACAATATCCATTTTGACTAGGATGAAGTGGTATCTCAAAGTAGTTTTAATTTACGTTTCCCTGATGGCTAAGAATACCGAACACTTTAAAAAATAATTTTCGTCCATTTGTTTCTTTTTTACATATTTTAAAAAGTGTTTATTCACTTCATTTGTCCATTGTTAGTTGGAAGTTTTGTTTTGTTGCTTTTTAATTTCTGAAATTCTTTGTAAATTTTGGATATTAGCCCCTTGTTTGAAGTGTAGCTGGTAAAGATATTCTCCCATTCAGTTTGTTCTGCTGATTGTTTCAAACATTTGCTATTATCTGGGAAGAATCGCAACTGAGAAGATGCCTATAGGCAAGTCTGTTGGGCATTTTCTTGATTAATGACTGATGTGAGTGGGGCCAGCCCTCACTGGGGGTGGTGCTACCCCTGGGCAGGTATAAGAAAGCAGGCTGAGCAGGCAATAAGGAACAAGTCATAAGCAGCACTCCTTCATGGCTTCTGCTTCAGTTTCTGTGTCCAGGTTCTTGCCTTGAGTTCCTGCCCTGACTTCCCTCAATGATGGACAGTGATGTGGAAGTGCAAGCCAAATACCCTTTCCTCCCCAAGTTGCTTTGGTCACGTTGTTTTATCAAAATAGAAACCCTAAGACAAATATCCTCTATGTTTTCTTCCAGAAGTTGCAGGTTCTAAATTGAGTTTTGTTCCATTTTGAATTGATATTTGTAAAAAGTGAAAGTATCTAATTCCATTCTCCTGCAGATAGAAATCCACCATTTGTTGAAGAGGCTATCTTTTTTTCCAATGTATGTTTTTTCCTTTGCCAAAAATTATGTAAGCATATCTTTGTGGTTTCTGGGTTCTCTATTCTATTCCACTGATCTTATCTATTTTTAAGCTAGTCCCAGCCCTAGAGTATAATTTGAGGTTGGGTACTCTAACACTTCTAGTATATTCTTACCCTTTAGGATTGCTTTGGCTATTTATGGTCTTTTGTGATTCCACATGAATTACTGGATTGTTTTCCTAAACCCGTGAAATATGTTATTGCAATTTTGATGAGTATTGTACTAATTAATATTGGTAGTATAGCCATTTTTTGCCAATCCAGGAGCATGGAAGTCTTTCCATCATCTAGTATCTTCTGTGATTTCCTTTTTTAGTATCTTCAAGTTTTCATTGTAGAGACCTATCACTTCTTTGGTTAAATATATTCCTAAATATTTAATTTGGGGAAGTTATTTTGAATGGAACTTTTTTTTCTTTTTCTTTTTTTTAAGATTTATTTATTTATTATGTATACAGCATTATGACTGCAGGCCAGAAGAGGGCACCAGATCTCGTTACAGATGGTTGTGAGCCACCATGTGGTTGCTGGGAACTGAACTCAGGACCCCCGGAAGAGCAGTCAGTGCTCTTAACCTCTGAGCCATCTCTCCAGCCCGGAACTTTTTTTTCTAATTTCCTTCTCTGAAAGTATGCTGTTGGTATAAATGAAGGCTAGTTGTATTTGTTTGTTTGTTTGTTTAATGTTGATTTTGTATCCTGCATCTTTACTGTTTAGTGTTTCATTTAAACACCATTTTCCTAAAAAGTAAGAAATCTGATAGCTACTTTCTACTTGGTTACTCTTTGTCTTGACACAATATCATTTTTATAGTATTAAATGAAAATGAATGCTCTAAATTTAATGGGAAATGTTTGTCCATAAGAATGTTTCTTTGCAGATACACCTAAACAAGCTTTAATACTGGGAGTGTTACTATATAACACAAATATACTGGTCAAAAAGCAGAAAATATAACCAAGCAACATAAATGACAGCAAAACAACTTTTCCTCCAGCAAATTAAAAACACTAAATGTACATGCCTGTAGCACATGACAACTACATGCCTTGTTCTTTCCCTTAGAAGTTTAACACATACAATTAACATGGGATGAAACCATCCTTTCACATGGAAGTCCTTCCACAGAAATGCAAAATGTCAGTTTCCTTTGGCAAGTGAGATCCTTCAAGTTACAATTTAAGATGAAGCTTATTAACCATAATTACTTTATTTGATTATTTTATTAATTACATTATTATTTATTGGCTACCATTTATAGATCATTACAGTAGCCCTTGGAGTTTCCCTACCCCTAAGAAACTGAACATACCTTTTCAAGTTCACTTCATTAAACAATTGAAAGCTGATTTAATGCAATTATCTTAAGCCCAATAAAATTAATAATAAAAAAATATATTTAGATGTTTCTGAAATATTTCCAAAATAGATCTGAAAGACTAGACAAGGAAAGTAAACCAAATAATGTAATTTCTCTGGTTCTATACACACCCTGAAAAGAATCTGTAGGATATTTGATTACAAAAGAGAAAATTAATTGTTCTGACACTATAAAATATAATTATCAAAAATTACTGCAAACTATTTCAGTAAGCTTTTAGTCTCAAATATTTTTTATTCAAGAAAATAAAATATATAAAACCACTGCATACCATTTATCAAGCATTTGCTATGAATTCCCAGGTATATATTCTCATTCAACATAAAACAAGTGACCTACCTAAAGTCAATTCTAAACCAAGTCTTATCTGAGGCTTTCCTTAATATTTTGAGTTCTAAAAATACCAACTGTAAAGCCGTAGGATGTATTCACTAAAATATAGTGATACACCAAAAGAAAGGTCTTGTTTTATCTTAAAAGAAATAGACACTCTAGTCAACAGGGAACTGAGAACATCATTGTAAAAATGATGAACACCCTTCAATATGTAGTGATAATGTACTTACATTATAAAAAGAAAACATTTCTGGTAAGAAAAAAGTATATACTAATAAAAAACAATTTATACAAAAATTCTTAAAGCTTTTAGTTAATGTTTTAAAAATGGAGAAAAACTGAAAAAAATAATTTATATTTTAATGACTCAAATGCTAAGTGGTAACAGGCAAATCAATACAGGTAATCATTTTTGTTATGGTTACAACGCTGTTTTTAAACATCTGAGTTTCTATTAATAGAGAATATTTTATTAACTTGCTAGATATGTAAGCTAATTTCAAGCAAATTATATTATAAACATATTAATATTATTTCCCAGTTTAAAGTTTGCAGTACAGAATAAGAGTAATGAGTAATTTATTGATGAGCTAGATTTGTTCAATATTTACATATATCCTATGCACAAAGAAATACCTACCAACAAAATTTGATGGCAACAATTGTGTCATTAATAAAAAAAAGCAGCATTCAGATTTCCAAAATTACATTTTTAATACATATACAGTATAAATGTGAAAAAATCACATTTTATTTCAGTCATAATTATATATAAACTAATAATCTTCTGTTACAGTTAAGACCATCATCTCTTAAAACCTAAATTAAATTTAATCTAAACCTAAATGAAAGAGATATGTAACTATTTTTACATTAAGATGTTCTTCCTTGTTGATAAAGAACTAAGGTAAGTAAAAGTTAAGTAAAGCTAAGTAAAAGTTTTAAAAAAATTCAAACTATGCAAGTTTATTATTTTAAATTAGACTCCAGTCCAACAAAACATATAATATGCATATATGTCCACAAACTATATATATAACTCATAAAATGAAGTTAGTAAGTCATGTTATTAAGGTAACAAATGTTTAAAATTGATATTGCTTCATAAACAAAACCATCTATATTTTTAGTTGCTATTCGTTGATCAGGTGGTTTTATGATAAGACAATATAAAATTATATATACATACATATATAGCCAGTATTATGCCAGGATTGAAATGCAATGCTCTCTTAACTAAAGTGTGAAAAGATAATAGCCATATCAATTAAAAACATTAAGTTCATTTAATAATGAAATAACACCAATTTGAAATACTTGATTTCTTATTAAAATCTTTCACTAACTTATTGGATATACAATGTCATTTTAATACTACATAGAAACATATTACTAATACTTTACAATACTTTTTTCAACAAATATCAATGACAATGATATAGAAATTTAAGACATTTAAATAGCCAATTTTTCAAATTACTGATGGGTTTGGTGAATTAATTTCTCTGATTACAAGTGACATGAATTCATTCTTAAATACTGTTTTTTTTAAAGTCAGTTCTAGATTCAATGTTATGTAAAATAATCTAAAGCACACATTTGGAAAGGGAGCAACCATTCTCCCTTAGAAAGTCCTGAAGCTCCATCTAGAGGCTTTTCCTCCTATCACTGTCACTTGCAATATAAGCAATACCACCTAGAAATGTGGATAATATTGAAATGTCAGATATTTCCTTTGTACAGACCCTTTTGTTATTCATAATGAGTTCTTGCCCTAACCTTCTCTGGGTGGCTCTAGCTCCATCACTGCCATCAAGTGGTAAAAAACTAAAACTGAACCTAAAAACAGCAAAGAAAGAAAGCAAAGAGACAGGGAAAGAACTGTGTGGTCTTTATCACTTCCACACTCTCTGTAGTGCATAAGTTTCTCTTTTTCTCCTGTGTCATTTACTATCTGTATCAAATTTGGGGGAAAAAAAGTAGCGTTGTTTTCTTGAAAAAAAGGATCATTGTACTTTTTCCTTTCTTTCTTTCTTTCTTTCTTTCTTTCTTTTTTTTTTTCCTTTTTCTTTTTTCTTTTTTTTTTTTTTTTTTTTTTTTGTGTGTGTGTGTGTGGGTGGGGGGTGGTGTTCAATACATGGTTTCTTTCTCTGTGTTGCCCTGTCAGTTGTCAGTCCTGGAACTCGCTTTGTAGATCAAGCTGACCTCAAACTCCAAGATCCGCCTGCCTCTACCTCCAGAGAACTGGGATTCAAAGCGTGCACCACCACACCCAGATTATACCTGGCCTTTATTTTAAATCTAAAGCTGTGGTTGCAGATTTTTAAGTTTGCAAATATATAAAAAGTACCTTGAATTACATGTATTTATAATGTTTCATGAATTACTTAGCTGACAGGGATAATAGGAAGAAAATAAAGAATTGCTTAAGATTAATAAATTTATGCAACAGCAGCTAGTAGGGGGTATATATTTTTCTTATTGCCTATACAAAATAACCTAGGGCCTAATCAAGTGGAAACTGTCCAATTTAATAAATTGTACCCTTGGACTGTTGTTTCAACAATGGTTCCCGAAAATGTTATCAACAGCCTGTGAATGAGGAAAAAACAGGGTAGAAATTTCCTGTAAGGAAAATTCTATTCTTTTAATGAGACTTTAATTTTCCATAAGAAGGCTATTTTTAAATTTCAGAGATACTGAAAACTTTGTAGCTTTGATTAGCAGTATAAGTTTACGTATTAACAGCTTAACAAGAGCAGCCAATATTCCTAGTGGAGGCTAAGCACTATTCTACGTGTTTCATACGTAGAATTTCAAATAAACCTTTGACCACTCTATAAAACAAGCACAACCATCATTATATTGATTAAAAAAAATAACTGAGGCACAGAAGGGTTAAGCAATGACCCACAGTCACAGAGCTACTGGGGTTCTGATACTTAAGCAGCCAGCCTCGGCCATCGACACTAGTAATGACTTTTACACAAGGCCAGTTTTCTCCATCCATGCACTACTGACATTTTAGATCAGATAAGTCTGTGTAGAAGTTGTTCTGTGCACTGTAGGATATTTAGCTGCATTCTTAATCTCTAACAACAAATGCCAGCCCTCCTTTTAGCTGAGATAACAAAAATGTCTCCATACTAGTGTCTCCATTGTTAAATGTCCCAGCTAGGGGAGCTGAGAATCATCAATAGGCCTTTAATTTGTAACAGTGAAGATAAATTGATGGACAATGAAGTTAAGTGTTTCCTAATTTTAAATTAGTTACTGCAACACAGAATATTACAATCTACAAATACTTTAGAATGGTAATAGTCTAAGATTTATCTAAAACCATCCAATGAGGAGCAAACTTGATAATGCAAGGCTTATACAGGCAAACATGAAAACATATAGAAATAGCTATTTCTAGCAAATAGAACTGAGGAATAAAGTAGAATAGAAGACGCTACCTTTTATTTTACATTTTATATTACATTAACTTTTTTTTCTGAGACGTGGTCTCATAAGTAACCTTTGGTTGTCCTAATGAGATCCTTCTTCTGCCTTGTGTACTGAGACTACAAACTTGTTCCATCACATCAGGCTTATTTTTCTCTTTAATGTTTTTCAATGAACAAAATCATATATGTTAATCATATACAATGTGGGTGGGGTTTTTTGTTGTTTGTCTGTTTGTTAGAGGCAGTGTAGCCCTGGCCATCCTGGAACTCATGCTGTAGACCAGGTTGGCCTCCAACTCAAGAGATAGCCTGCCTCTGCCTTCCAAGTGCTGGGATTAAAGGAGTATGCTACCACACCCAGCTTCAATGTATTTTAAAATGTATATTACAGAATGGCTAAATTAAACTAATTAACTTAAATATATATCACCTTACCATCCTTCGTGGTGAGAACATTTAACATGTACTACACCTTATTGAATTCTTATCAAACTATGCAAGTTTTATTATGTTTATTAAAAATAAAAAACCTTATTCTTGGCATAATCATTTCAGTTGCATTTGCTTACTTAGTGAATTATTTCTCATGTATTTCTCCATTATATTCATCTCACATGCTAAAACAGAGCATATAACAAATTCATGATTAAAATAACTATGCCTGATTAAACAAGAATTAGCTAACTATAAGTTGGAAAGCTGGCAAACTGAACATCAATTAAAATAACACTGAAAGGCATTGACTTTCAAGAATGATACTTAAAGATCCATAAAGGTAGGTAGACATTCTTCTCGTCAAATAATTCTTACATATTTTAAAGCTAATTTGCAATGTATTTTGTTAGTTCTATAGCAAAATTTCTTATTATTTTCAAGTTACTTTATAGTTATCCTTTAAGGCAGGCAGAATAATGAGGGCCTGCCTCTCGCTTCACTGGACTTTCTCATTAACACTCTTCTCCTCTTTTGTTTTTACTGCTGCAGACTAAGTTAGACATATTGTATTATACTTCCTCCTTTTAGTAAATTTTCCATTTCGCGTCATAAATTTAATGTTTGTTCAAGTGAGGTTTACATCCCACTAAAGTTAATTTAATGAAATCTACTTAAAATGTTGTCTTTTATCAATACAATCATTTTGTATTCTATCAATCTGGTAACCAAATACTTTTCATATAGTTAAGCTATTTTTCTATCACTACTATTTTTACTTGAGCCCTTATCTTTTTGTGTTTTCTTTCAGTTGTTTAGTTTTTCATATTTTGCTTTCTATTATTCAAGTAATAATGAAGAAATAAGAACAGCCTTTTTCAATACCCTATTGCCAAACAATCAGTTGTTATGCAATACTATGCTTTTAAAAACACACTTACTTTCATGAATGTTTACATGCAGAAATATTCTTTGTATTATACCATCATTAAGCAAAAGCACTTTCCTTTTTGAAGCTGCTAAAATTTATATAAACGCATCAGAAAAGAAAAATATCATCCTCAGTCATTAATCATTCTGATTAACGTTTTATACTTGTGTAGAATTGTATTTAAGAAGTTAATGTAATATAAAATGTACAATAAAAGGTAGCGTCTTCTACTTTATTCCTTGGTTCTATTTGCTAGAAATAGTATACTCAAAAATGTGAATGAAAACAGAACTCATAATGTCTGCTCTGTCTCTTCCCTAATTTGTTTATTGGGCTTACTGTAATATTCATCATTTTCATACAAACTATGCTACTTAACAGCAATTTTTAAAGGTTTGGCTATTATTAGAAATATAATTGAGAATGCCTCTTGTGTAAATCATATGCTATTTTAACATAAAATTATAGAGAAATGAAACTAAAACTACAATGAGACTTTAAAACGGAAATTCTACATAAGTATAAAAATATTAATCAGAGATGAGTGGTGGTGGCGCATGCCTTTAATCCTAGCACTAAGAGGCAGGCAGATCTCTGTGAGTTTGAGGTCAGCCTAGTCTACGAAGTCAGTTCCAGGACAGCCAGGGCTCCACAGAGAAAACCCTGTCTCGAAAAACAAAACTACAACAAAAAATCAGGATGATTAATGACTAAGAATAATTTTTCCCTTTCTGATGCATTTATGCAAATTTTAGCAGCTTCACAAAAGACATTGCTATTCATTCATTCATTCATTCAT
>CABHPH010131888.1:0-40607 GCA_902168325.1 Peromyscus nudipes | reverse complement strand
CCCCCTCCCCAAAATAAAAGAAAATAAAATTTAAGAGAAAACAAGGAAGAAAGTGAAAATCTCATCATGGAAACTGCAGTGTGATATATTGAGTCATTGTAGTAAACCCCTTTATCCATACATATATACATAGAGGCATTCATCACAGAGAATTGTTGGTCTGGTTCTAGGTCCCTGGTCTCTGCTGCACCATTGGTGCTGGCCCCTCACTGGGACTCTTTCTGGACATCCTGTTACTGCCCGGTTTGACACCACTTTAAACATTCATACCTTTATGTTTTTTGCCCTGAGGTATGTACATGGCTTGGCTACAGTGGTACAAGCATCACTTATATCTCTCATTCAATCGTATGTATAGGAATAATCTTGTTCTATGGAAACCTTGGATTTCAGAGCACTAAGAGTTATTCCTCCCTAAGCATCAGGGCATGCACATAGACCAATGCCAGGCATTTTCTTGGCCGAACATCCTTTGGGCCCCATTCTCAGATTTCCTGATCTCCAATACATCATTGTGTGATATAAAAGCACATCTCTTTCTCTAGTCATCTTCATAGCTCCATTTTCCAAGGCAATGGAGGGAAGACACTGTATATTATCCAAATAGAGTTGGTGGTTTTCTATTCAGTGTGAGTCATGTTGGCTTACATTGGTACGTAAGCCAACTGTTTCCATTCTGCTGAGGTAATCAAACTGCTCTTCTGATGAATTGCTTTTAATTTTGTTTTGGCAATTAGTGAATAGATTCTCAAAGGTCATCATTACCTTGTTCATCTAAAACTGGAAATTCTGGGTGCAGTCATGTGGTGATGTTCTGGCATTATTATTTGAAAAAAATATAATAGTAACATTTGAATGTGGCATGCCTACCACTGTATTGTTCTGATCAAGGAAGGTAATGCATAAAAAGATATTGATAAAACACACAGAGTTATGCAAAATGGTATTTCATCTTCTAAGGTTGAATTGTAGTGATTAGAATTGAATTACTAGAACTACATTTAAAAGTGGGTTTCACGCCACAGTTTATAGTTGAGACGAGTTGTTTTTCAGCTTCATTTTATTGAAGAAAGAAAATTTCCATTCAGCAACATAACTACAAAAACAAACCAATTTATCAGGAGAATGCAGAAGATATTTTGTCAAACACTGATAGTTTGCAAAGATATATATTTTCTCTTACTTATCTTAGACAACAGAATAAATGTAATGTATTCTTAGCTGAACAGTCTGGGAAACATTTGTAGCTTTCATATATTACACCTACATTCAATGTTATTATCAGGCTAGAGGATTTTAAATTGGAAAGGAACAATAAAATCATCTAACTGTACACCCTAATTTCACAAGTGAGAAAGGCATGGCTGGGAGATATGGAATGACTTCACTTAACAGCACAGCAGGTAAGAAAAGCATCACTAATATCTGGTCTCTTGACTACTATTAATGCAATTTCTACCACATACTTAAAACTATGTCTGTTTTATAAGGATGTAATTATAATATTTTATTTACTACATTTATCTGTGGCTTGGCATTGCCCAAGAAAGCTGGCATATTCTCTAAGTAAAGACAAATGGTACTGTTTATTAATTCAACATAGATCTATCACATCCCTGTGGGACTAAGCATAAAGTTTATAGAAATTATTTACACCAGAAAAATACATTTTTATAAATAAAAAGGAAGAAGGTAGCCAATTACCCTTAAGCATGGTAAGCAACAGAATGTAAGACAATGTTGTGATTATGGACTAAGGTAATGATTTAAGCTAGCACAAGGTGGGTGAGTCACATAATGGCATTGTCTTCAAGTTGAGTCTTAAATGGTTTGCAGTTGTTACCACAATGAAGGAGGACAGAAATGCATTCTGGGATTAGAGAGTGGAGTGTGCAAAGGCCCAGAAGCAAGACAGGATGGTTAGACTAGGTATTTTTCTCTTCGCTGTGACCAATACTTGACAAAACAGCTTACACAAGGAAATGTTTAGTTTGACTCACAGTTGGAGGATACAGTTCATCGTATCAGGGAAGGCATGCGGGCTGGAGGGCGAAGCAGCTGATCGCATCCTGTATGCAGTTGGGGAGCAGAGAAAGATGCTTGCTGCCAGCTACTCAGTTCATTTCCTCCTCTTTATTCAGCCCAGGACCTCAGTGACCCACCTCAAGTGACCTAACCTTGAAACTCCCTCTCAGTTGTGGCCAGAGGTCTCTTTCCATGGTGATTTTAAATCCCAACAAGTTGATAATCACTCCCATGCCCACCATGCTCACCTGTGGATCCTGTAGTCCTTGTTCTGCAGCTGTCTGGTCAAGTGTCTGGACAAATACAGTCCTATCTATCACTGGTGGTTAATGTTACTAATAACCTACTTGTCACATTCCCCCTTTGCTTTAATTTCTGCCGTCAACAAAATAAATCTCATTGTTCACTGTTAAAGATTACTATTATGTCTTCCATTCTGCAGCAAACAGACCTTTCCACTAGGCTTGCCAGATAAATATAGTACATCAAGTTAAGGTTTGGATTTTAAGATAGTTTTTGTTTTGTTTTCAAAGATAGAATTTCTCTGTGTAACCTGGCTGTCCTGGAACACACTCTGTATAGACCAGGCTGGCCTGAAACTCACAGAGATCTGCCTGCCTCTGCCTCCTGAGTACTGACTGGGATTAAAGGTATGCACCACTACTGCCTGGCTAAGATTTGAATTTTAAAGTGAGTGAATCTCATGGACATTGCATGGACTGTCCTTGTAATGTGTAATCTTGGTTGTCAACCTGATGAGATATAGTCATCTCCCCTGGGAGATGGGTCTCTGGGAATGGATGTGGGCAGATTATCTTGACTAAGTTAATCAAAGTGGAAAGACTAACTTTCTTTGCTGGATACCATTCCCGAGTTTGGGTCCTAGACTGTATAAAAAAGAGAAAGCTAGCCAAGGACAATCATTCTTTGTTCTTTGCTCCTTGACTGTGGAAGGAATGTGACCTTATGATCCTGCTGCTGTGACTTCCCTGTCATGATGGCCTCTAACACTGTAGTATAGGCCAAAACACACCCCTTCCCCCTTCCTTTGCTTTTATCAATAGTAGGAAAGCAAACAAAGAACTGAAGACAATACTCTACTTCTATGAATTGATTTGTTTTGAAACAGAATCTTAGTATGTAGTCCATGATGGCCTTGAATTAAAAATCTTTCTGAATTAGTCTCCCATGTGCTGAGATTACACACATGGCACATGTCCAGTTTATGTTAATTCCTTTATTATTTCTCTGAAATTCAAATGTATCTAGGCATCTTTATGCCCTTCAAACCACATAATCTTATTTTTGATTTGCCTTAGATAGCAAAAAACCCCTATGTTTTGACAATGAGGTTTTGACTCCTAAATATTAGTCAGATTTTTGTCAAGTTTACAGTGCCCTCTGCTGGGAATCCAGATAGCCTAGGTGACTATAGCAGGACTCCCAGGCTGAGAGCAAAGTAAGGGGTAACACTTGGAGAATGTTTGTGGTGATTATAGGGGACAAAAAGACCTTATTTCACCAGGCTGGGGATACTGACAAGATTTGAATTGGAAAGATGTTCCCTCCATAATTTTATACTTGAAAAATCTTCATAGCCTTATGAAGTCATTATTCTTTGATTAATTTTGTTTCTTCTATTCTACAGTGAATATAAATCAGCCTCTTCTCCCACTTCTCTATGACTTGCATTCCAGCACTTTTTAGCTGCCTAGAGGATTAGAGGATTAGAAGATCAAGTAGGATATGATTTTCAGTGATTAATGTTCTACCAATAAATAACTTTAGAGCTCTAGTTGGAGAAAATTGCTACAAAGAGTTTAATTTTATTTTCTTATTGGATTTTCCTCCAAGTTGAGCATAATTTGGATTTTTCTCTTAAGAGGCATATGTCATAACGTTGCTAAGTCATGGAGAAATTTTTGTAGTGAATATGTCTTTTAACCTTTCCCACAAAATGGTATGAGAATGGTAGCTAGCAGTTTGATAAAACTGACTTCTGCTTTTACAGGGCAAAGTATATAATAAATATAATTTATATATGAATGGTTTCCCATCTAGTCATAAACAGTAGGCTCTGAACAGGTTCTTGAATCATAAAGAGAAAGTTGTATCATAGGGAGGATGAAAACTGAATGATTATTCTGGCCTATTCAAGGTATATTCCCTCAAATTGTGATGTTTTTTGACTTGGAACAATGTTGGATGAAGGAAGAAATGATGAGATGCTTCTAGAATCTACTTGCTTACGTGGGGGTTAGGGGAATCTTTTTGTTACGATATCAGAGGAGAGATCACAATTTTAGCAGCAATAGGTTCTAGGTTGTGGCTGCATGTGCAAGTATGGTGCATGCAGCCTCTATTCCCTGGACTGGTGGGAAAACATTCAGAAGTCAGGGAGCTGATGTGTAGCTTCTAGAGAATTTGTCTAAAGATAACTTGTGCCTGGTTTCAGACAGAAGTCAGTTCCCCAGTTGAGTGAAGATCAAAACAGAGTGAGAGCTGATGGAGTGCTGTGTCTGTGGCATGTCATCACAACTCAGCCCACAGTGTAGACACACCTGTGGTTCAATCTTAGGTGCTGTGACTTAGGAAGTATCTGGGAGCTGGGGATAAGGCCAGTTTTTTATAATACTGTGTCTCAGAGAATTTATCTTCAGGCAATTTTGAAGTGACTACAGGATGGGAGTTCAGATTATTAGCATAACTTGGGCATCCTCAAGTTTTACTGGTCCATGATGTCTCAGGTTTGAAATGAAAAAAGAGGATTAACTTGGGCAGGAAATATTAAATCAGATCAGTGGATTGGAAAATCCAGCACCTGTTTTTGCTCCCCATGTAGTGTGCAAGGAATTGGTACAGACAGCCTGAGATGTCTACTAATCTCTATTTGCTACAGTTAAATACTCTTTTCTAGCCTCATCCAGGCTGTTTAACATTTTACAAGGACTTTCTGGATCTTGAGTAATACTTGAATATGAAGTCCTTGTATATTATACTTCACTTTTGAAAAAAAATAAATTCATCCTTTCTTCAATTTTATTTATTTATTTATTTATTTATTTATTTATTTATTTATTTATTTATTGGTTTTTCGAGACAGGGTTTCTCTGTGTAGCTTTGCGCCTTTCCTGGAGCTCACTTGGTAGCCCAGGCTGGCCTCGAACTCACAGAGATCTGCCTGCCTCTGCCTCCCGAGTGCTGGGATTAAAGGCGTGCGCCACCAACGCCCGGCTCAATTTTATTTTTGAGATAACAATTTAATTACATTTCTCCCTTTTCTTCCCTTCATCCAATCCTTCCTTTATACCCCTACTCTCCTGCAAATTCAAGGACTTTTTAATTGTTCTTGCACACATATACGTATATGTAGAAGTCTACACATATATATTTCTCAATATGACTAGTTCAGTCCATATAACACTACCTGTATGTATGTTTTCAGAGCTGATTCATGGCACTGAAGAACCAGTTTGTGTGCTCTTCCCTGGCAAAGATCACTTATTCGGTTCCAGCTTTCCTCAGTTGCCTATAGTTCTTCTTGTAGGGTTGAGGCCTTATGGGCTTTTCTCCATCCAGTTTGGCATGTTCCTTGGTGTAACCCTTGTTCAGCTCACATTTGGGTAGCCATGTTGGTGAACCTTATGGGTGTAGCTTCTGGCATTAATCCCACAGCAAACTCCCTAATCTTCTGGCTACCAGTCTTTCCACTTCTTTTCTGCTAGGTTCCCCGAGCCTTAAGTACAAGAGTTATTTTCAATGCATCCACAGTTCTCTCATTGGACTTAATATCCACTCAACAAGAGGGATAACATTCCTGGTAGTAGAAACCTAGCTAAGCACTCAGAGTTGATAAAATCACGGATATTGGGGAAAAAAATTACAGCCATTATTTTATTAAACCAGGATAATCCCTAGCGTGACAATCTATAAACACAAGTAAGTTTAGTTTTTACCCTTCATCATGGAAACTTCTCTTCACACAGACAGAGACAATTACAGGAAACCACAGCCAATCAAAATGCAAAGATGTGGAGCCCAGTGCCAATGGTTTTATTTATAGTTTATTTTTGATTGATCTGGGAAGGAGAGTAGGGTCAGAGTCTTCCAGTGTGCCCAACACTGGATCAAAGACAGGGAGAGTAAGACTGATGTTGATGGTGGTAAAGAGAAAGCCATCTTTCAGAAGTACTGCTATCCAGTAAGAATATGTGAAAAACTTACAAGGAATAATACGACTAGCTAGCTATCTTAAACAGAACCTTAAATACATGTAAGTGGGTGTCTACATATACATAATGTAGTTTAAATGAAATATCCTTATTTGGGCTGACAACATTCCCTCCAAAAGGGGTTCCCATGGGACTCCTATGGCCAACAAGCCTCGATTAGACGTAATCCATTCCTAGTATAGGAAATTTCATTTGTGACAAGACATGTCTATTGGTGCTCTGTCTTCCCAGTTATTTGTAGGTTTCATTTAGATCACCTTTACATATGTATATACTATAGGAAGACTCTACCGTATTAGGTTTCCATGATACTCAAATGGCCCTCAGTTTTAGCTATTCCTCTTGGAACTCCCTCACTTGTCCCCCTTTACTCTTACCCTTCTTGTTTGATTCTCCCAATTCCCCCCACATCCATAACTGACTGTTCTATTTCACCTTTCAAGGGGGATCCATACCCCACACCCAGTTCCTTACTGTTTACCAAAACCTTGTCATTATACAGATTGTAGCTTGCTTATCAATGATTTAAGAGTTAACATCCATGTATAAGTAAGTGAATATCATATTTGGCTTTCCGTGTCTGAGTTACTTCACTCAGGGTGTTTTTTTCTAATTCCATGTATTTATTTGTGAATTCTATGATTTCACAATTTTTAAGATTGAGCAATATTCCATTGTATAAATGTACCATATTTTCTTTATTCATTCATCTGTTGATGGACATTTAGATTGTTTCAGTTTTTAGCTGTCATGAATAGAGCAGTAATGAATATGGTTGAGCAAGTTTCTTTGTAGTAGGGTGAAGTGTCCTTTGGGTGTATGCCCAAGAGTGGCATATTGAAGTACATCATTTCCAATCTTTTGGATGAACTGCCCTACAGATTTCCACAGTGACTGTAAAAGTTTACACTCTTACCAGAAATGGATGAGAGCTATCCTTAATTTCCTATCCTCCCCAGCATAAGCTGTCACTTGTTTTATTGATCTGATTGATATAAGATGAAATCTCAGCATGGGTTTAATTTGCATTTCCCTAATGACTAAGGACATTGAACATTTTTTTGAGTGTTTATCAGACATTTGAGTTTCCTATTTTGAAGAGTCTCTGTTTAGATCTGTACCTCCTTTTTAATTAGGCTAAGATTTCTTGATGTTTAGTTTTTTGAGTTCTTTATATATTTTGGAGATTAGCCCTCTATTGGATATGTAGTTGTTAAAAATCATTTCCCATTCTGAAAGTTGCTTCTTTGTCTGAATGATGATGTCCTTTGCCATGATGAAGCTTCTGTTTCATGAAATCATATTTACTAATTGTTGATCTTAACGTCTGTGCTAATGGTATTTTTCACAAACTCCTTTTCTCTGCCTATGAGTTCAAACTATCCCCCACTTTCTCTCTACAAAATTCAGTGTATCTGGCCTTATGTTGAGGTCTTTGATCCATTTGGAGTTGAGTGTTGTGCAGGGTAATAAGTACAGCTCTACTGCAATTTTTTTTTACAAGCAGCTGTGGGGGTATTGTGTTCCCCAAAATATTGTGTATGCTAATAAACTTATCTGGGGTCAGAGAACAGGACAGCCACAATATTAAACATAGAGGTTAGGCAGTGGTAGCATACGCCTTTAATCCTAGCATTCCAGAGACAGAAATTCCTCTGGATCTCTGTGAGTTCAAGGCCACATTGGAAACGGCCAGGCATGGTGATACACACCTTTAATCCCAGAAAGCCACACCTTTAATCCCAGGGAGTGGTGGTAGAAAGCAGAAAGGTATATAAAGCGTGAGGACCAGAAACTAGAGGCATTTGCCCTGGAGAGGCCTTTGCCCTGGAGAGGCCTTTGGCCTGGAGAGGCCTTTGGCCTGGAGAGGCCTTTGGCCTGGAGAAGCCTTTGGCCTGGAGAAGCATGTGGCTGGTTAAGCTTTCAGGCTTCTAGCAGCAGTTCAGCTGAGACCCATTCTGGATGAGGGCTCGGGGCATCCAGTCTGAGGAAACAAGACCAGCTGAGGATTCAGCGAGGTGAGATAGCTGTGGCTGGTTCTGTCTCTCTGATCTTCCAGTGTTCACCCCAATACCTGGCCCGGGTTTGATTTTATAAATAAGAACTTTTAAGGCTCATGTTACAAGCAGCCAAGCAATTTGATCAGCACCGTTCGTTGAAGATGCTGACTTTTTTCTACTGTGTATTTGGCTTCTCTATCAAAAATTAGATGTCCGTATGTGTGTGAACTTATAGCTAGATCTTCAGTTCAATCTCATTGATCAACCAGTCTGTTTTTGCGCCACTATCATGCTGTTTTTTTTATTACTATAGCTCTGTAGTATAATTTAAGATAGGGGATGGGAATACCTCCAGCTGTTATTTGATCAGTTAGGGATGTTTTCATGATCCTAGGTTTTTTTTTTTGTGTGTGTGTGTTTCCATGTGAAGCTGAAAATTGTTCTTTCAAGTGCTGTGAGGAATTGTGTCAGAATTTTGATGGAGATTATATTCAATATGTAGATTGTTTTTGGTAGGATGGCCATTTTTGCTAGGTTAATCCTACTGATCCATGGACATGGGAGCTCTTTCCATCTTTTCATATCTTCTTCAATTTCTTTCTTCAAAGGATTGAAGTTTTTAATCACACAAGCCTCTCATTTGCTTGGTTAGAGTTACCCCAGGATATTTTAAATTATTTTGGGGCTATTATGAAAGGTGTTGTTTCTCTGGTTCCTTTCTCAGTCAGTTTGTCATTTATATATAGGGGGAATAGTGGTTTTTGTGAGTTAATTTTGTATCCAGTTACTTTGCTGAAAGTGTTTATCAGCTGTACCAGTTTCCTAGTGGATTTTTTAGGGTCACTTATATATACTATCATATCATCTGCAAATAGCAATACTTTGATGTCTTCCTTTCCAATCTGTAGCCTCTTGATTTTCTTCAATTGTCTCATTACTCTAGCTAAGACTTCAACTACTATACTGAATAGATGTGGAGAGAGTGAACAACCTTGTCATATTTGTGATTTTAGTGTAATTGCTTTGAGTTTCTCTCCATTAAAGTTGATGTTGGCTATGGCCTTGTTATAAACTGCTTTTATTATATTGAGAGATGTCCCTTGTGTATCCCTAATTTCTCCAGGACTTTTTACATGAAATGGTTTTAGATTTGTCAAAGGCCTTTTCTTCATCTAATGAGATGATTATGTATTTTATTTTCTTTCAGTTTGTTTAGATGGTAGATTACGTTTATTGATTTTCATATATTGAAACATCCCTGCATCTCTGGGACAACACCTCTTTGATAATGGTGGACAATTTTTTTTGAAATATTCCTGTATTTGGGTTGAAAGTATTTTATTGAGAATTTTTATATCCATGTTGATAGGAGAAATTAATCTGAAATTCTCTTTGATGGATCTTTAAGCAGTTTAGGTATCAGAGTAACTGTTGCCTTGTAAAAAAAACTGGGAAATGTTCCTTCTGTTTCTATTTCGTGGAATAATTTGTAGAGTGTTGGCATTAATTCTTCTTTGAAAGTCTGGTAGAATTCTGTGCTAAAACCATCTGGCCCTGGGAATTTTTTTGTTGGAATACTTTTATTTATTACTTCTATTTTACTAGGGTTTATAGGTCTGTTTAAATTCCTTATCTAATCTTGATTTAACTTTAGTAGGTGGTATATATCTAGAAAATTATTCATTTATTTGAGCTTTTCTAATTTGTTGGAGTGTAAGTCTCTGGATTTCCTCAGTGTCTGTTGTTATGGCGCCCTTTTCATTTCTGAATTTGTTAATTTGGATATTCTTTCTTGCCTTTTAGTTAATTTGGATAAGGTTTTGTCAATATTATTGATATTCCCAAAGAACCAACTCTTTGTTTCATTGATTCTTTGTACTGTTTTTTGTTTCTATTTTATTGATTTCAGCCTTGGATGCATCCTTTCTTGCTGTCTACTCCTTTTGAGTTTCATTCCTTTTTTTTTTCCAGAGCTTTCGGGTGTGCTGTTAAGTCAGTCATATACGACCCCCCTTCTTTAAATGTAGGCATTTGTTGGTATAGACTTGCCTTTTAGAACCACCTTCACTGTGTCCCATAAATTTGGATATGTTGAATTTTCATTTTCTTTCAATTCTAAAACTTTGTATTTCTTTCTTAATTTCTATCTTCACCCATTTTTCATCCAGTAATGAACTGTTCGGTTTCCATGAGTTTGCAAGCTTTCTGTTGTTTCTATTTTTGTTGATATCCAGCTTTAATCTATGATGGTCAGATAAGATGTGTATTTTAATTTATATTTTGGGATTTGCTTTGTGTCCATATACGTGGTCAATTTTGCAGAAAGTTCTATGAGGTCCTGAGAGGAAAATGGATTCTTTTGTGTTTGAAACATTCTGAAAATATCTGTTAGGTGTATTTGGTTTATGATGTCATTTATCTGTATCATTTTCCTGTTTTGTCTGGATGACCTGTTCATTGGCAAGAATGGGGTGTTGAAGCATCCACAATCACTGTGTGAGAGTCAGTATCTGATGTTAGCTGTAGTAGTGCTTCTTTTATTAACTAGCATATCCTTGTATTTGGTGTATAGATGTTTAGAATTTCACCGTCTTCTTTAAAATATTTCAACTGATGATTGTATAGGGATCCTCCCTATTTTGGTGTGTTTCAGTTTGAAGTTTATTTTGTCACATATTTAAATGGCTACATTGCCTAGCTTCATACGTTGGTCAATTTCCTTGAAATATTTTTTCCATGCTGTTATCTTGAGGTGATGTCTATCCTTGATGTTTGTTTCTTGGATGCAGTAGAAAGATAAATCCTGTTTTATATCCAATCTGTTAGCCTGAGTCTTTTTATTAAGGAATTGAGACAGAGAGGTGTTGAGAGTTATTAATGAGCAGTGCTTGTTTATTCCTGTTATTTTGGTGTGTGTGTGTGTGTGTGTGTGTGTGTGTGTGTGTGTGTGTGTGTGTTCCTTACTTTGATATGCTGGTCTGATATTATTTATTCCTTTTGTTTTCTTGGGGGCAGCTAGCATCTCCTGGTTGGAGTTTTCCTTCTATTGCCTTCTATAGTTCTGGATATGCAGATAAACACTGCTTAAATTTGGTTTTATCATGGGTGGTGAGGGAGGCTGTAGGAGAAGATCTCTGTGATCTGCAAGAGAGGGGGCCAGAAAGGAAAAGGAGGCTGCAGCAGGTGGTTGGCTACAGAGTTCAGGATAACACTGAGGAATTGGATTTTGAGGAGAGGAAATAGTAGTTCTGAAGATTGCCTACCTATTTCCCTGGCTGGCTTTCCTGGCCGGTGTGAAGGTTTTTGTTTGTTTGTTTTGCTTTTCTGTTTTTTCTTTCTTGAATTTTACTTTTTGTTATTCCCTCTCTTTCTCTGGTGACATTTTTGAGTGGCATAAGTTAATAATGAAGGCTATAAGACAGGGCAAAAGTACATATGGTTTTCATGTACTTGTGGTAGAAATTTAATTTCAGCAACTTGTGACGTTTACCAAATAATGTCCCACTGAGCAATTTGGGTCCTGTTAGGAGATTACAACATGATGCAACAATAAAATTGCTGATGTTTTTGAGAACAGAATCTCTTCTGAGAAAATGAAAGAAATTTGAATTTGAACAGTTGGTATAAAAATATGTTACAGCTGAGATTATATGCTTCAAAACATGAGCAATGAGGCAGAATTGAATTTGCTCTCTTCTACTGACAAGATATCACTAACAGGGTGACAGTCATAGGCATATCTGTGGTCCTCACTTAAGAAATGTGAAATCTGGCAAGTTCAGCAAAATAGCAGTTTTCTCTATGTTTAACTATTGCAATCTCTTACCCAAGACATACTCATTTCAGCAGGGTTAGTACTGATTTTTCCAAGTTGCTAGTGGAGAGCACTCAGTGTTGCTGCTTTGTTAGAATACTTGAAGCCTATGTGTGCATTCCTTCAATTCTACTCTCTACATGCAAATGTGCACATGCTTGTGGACATATACTCCCTTTCAAATGTTGAGTTAATTTCACCTGTATAACTATGTATGTTGGAAATATTGACATATGAACATAAATGATTCAAGCAAAAAAAAAAAACCCTGAAACTTTATCTATCTTCTTAAGAGAACCTTCATAAAAGTGCAATTTGATATGATGAAATGAATAAAAAATGATGAAAGGTAACAGGTCTATGAAATAAAATACTAATAAAATATCTGTAAATGATATGTGCTAATTTAAAACTTCTGAAATCAACAAGATTTAATATTATAACTTTTATAACTACATTAACATCTCAGAAGGAAAGAAAAGTGCTATAGTCACCACTACATCTTCGGTCTTCCTGGGAAGACTCAGCATCACAAGGCGGGAAACTGGATCCATTTCCCATTAGCAGCTGCTGTGAAGGTGTGATGTGATTGGTCACAGCACTGAGGTGAAACAAAGATTTGTCAGCGGCATCCTCAACCCCAGTGAAGATAATGAACTGACAGGAAAGGTTTCCAAGTTACCATTTCCGTGTACTTAATGCTCTCTTGTATTAGGGTATGTTGCTAAGACGTGACCTCTGGGAAAATGGGGGTGGAGAATACCTGATAAGTTTTGTATTATTCCCTAAAACTTAATGTGAATCTACAATTATCTTAAAACAAAAAGTTTAGTAAAAATACTCAATTTAAAAATTTTAAGTAAACGTTAAGGCTGCAAACTTTTCTCTGTAATTTTTGCGATTGGTTATCACTTGTCCATGTGTGAAATTTCGACATGGAGTATTGGAAAAATACATACTGCAGAAAAAAACTTAGAAATAGGTGCAGGCTTGTGTTTTGTTGTTGCTGCTGTTGCGTTTTTGGCTGCTTGTGAGTCCCCGCTTCCTTATGATGCAACAGTTTCTGTTTCCCTCAGTTACACATGTATAAAGATACAGGGTATAGCCTCATGATCTCTGACATTGAAATGTCTATCAGTAATACAAATTAGAAATGTATTTATTCTATAATCTCTTTTAAACGACTAATTTTAGGTGATTTGGTGGTCAATCCATCAGCTTAGGATGTTTAGTAGTGACAAGAGTTAAAATAAAACCCACCTGAGCATATTGGTCAGAAAGAAAGAGAAACAAAGGAAGAGCATAGGAGGTGGATCAAGCTTGTCACCACTTTTGGATGAGAGCACAGTCATAGTTGTAGAAAATGCAGCTACATGCTTGAGAAGATAACCAGTATTTGTTATTCAATATTTTAGAAGGTCAAGAAGATGGGCTTAGAGTCAAGGGCACACCACGAGAAGTGTATTAGAAATAAAATATTTGAGAAATCTCTTAAATCCTTTGGGCTACTATAACAAACACACTGAGTCATGGAGTTTATTAACGGTAGAAAACCATTTCTCACTGTTCTAGATGTGAGAAGTGCAAGTTCAAGGCAGATAAAATTGACATATGTCTGCCTTCTGGTCCACTGATGGGCATCTTTATGATAAAAGTTCAAATGTTTTTCTAAATTAAAATGTTAATAAAATAATGTTACAGTAGACCAAGGTTAAACTACTGAAGGGAAAAACTGCTTGTGATAAAGGAATGTCATCTATGTACAATGTTCAAGTCTTCAGTAGTGCAGTGATAGCCTAGGCCTGAACTTTTACCCTGCTCACTCAATTACTAGAGGACCTTTCAGGATCTCAGTTCATAATATCACATAATTTTACAGGTATAATAATTTAATTTAATAACAATTTTAAACTTCTGAAGGTTTTACATGCCTTTTCTATGTTTACACACACACATACACACACACACATACACACACACACACAGATGTATGCTGTTGTGTTACACTTGGCCATAGTATTCAGTGTAGTAATATGCTTGTGGCTATAGTCAATAAGCTATGCTATGCAGACAGCTTGTGTAATATTATGTATTGTCAAAATTTGTATGTTATGTTGATAACATGATGGCCCCACCTTACAACACACTTATCAGAAATTATCTCTGTGCCTAAATGACACATGACTATAATAAAATAATGCATAGACACACAAGGAGAGAATGTAGTATATATATATATAATTATAAATGATACAGCAATATTTCTTCAGACATTGTAGATATTAAAGATAATAAAATTACTTTTTATTGTATATGAAGAGACTGAAAAACTGGAATCAATATCCACAATATTACTGACATATCCCTATGTATATGCCCCTGTATATAGTCAGAAGAAATTCTCAAAAGAGTAAACATGATGATTTTATTAAAGAATGCAGTCAAGTGAGAATGAAGAGAGATTAGAAAATGAAATAAATTAGAAGGAATTTAACACATTCAGGGATGATTATAAATAAACTAAGAGGTGGGAAGAAAAAATGATATATTAAAAGAAAGCATAGTAACTTACCCTTTTAATACAGTACTGGGAGACAGAGGCAAGTGGATCATTGTGAAACTGAAGATAACCTGGTCTATCTATATAGGGAATCCCAAGCCAGCCAGGGTTAGACAGTGAGACTCTGTCATAAAAAAAGATATAACATACATATAACTGGAATTCCAGATGCATAGAAAAAATGGAGCATAAAGAATACTTGAAGACAGCAAGGCTCATGTCACTTGCAGAGGCTGGGAGTTCTTGGGATGGAGACAAAGGTTCCAGTACTCCAAACAGAATTTTTGAAAAGTAGAAAGTTGTGTAAGATTAAAAGAATAGTAATCAAAATTAGTGTAAAATGACTGAAACTTAAATATAACTAGACAAAATAGAATCAGTTAGAGAAAAATAGAGATTACTTTCAAAAGAACAGTGAAAATGTTGTCAGTTTACAACAGAAATAAGAGAATCCAGGAAAAATGAAAAAAATATTTCATATTGCTGTGGGATGTTCTGTATGGCAAATGTGTTGCTAATAAAACACTGATTGGCCAGTGGCTAGGCAGGAAGTATAGGCGGGACTAACAGAGAGAATAAAAAGAACAGGAAGGCGGAGGGAGTCACTGCCAGCCGCCGCCATGACAAACAGCATGTAAAGATGCCGGTAAGCCACGAGCCATGTGGCAAGGTATAGATTTATAGAAATGGATTAATTTAAGATATAAGGACAGTTAGCAAGAAGCCTGCCACGGCCATACAGTTTGTAAGCAATATAAGTCTCTGTGTTTACTTGGTTGGGTCTGAGCAGCTGTGGGACTGGCAGGTGAAAGAGATTTATCCTGACCGTGGGCCAGGCAGGAAAACTCTAGCTACATCATATATTTAAAGAAAATTATCATCCATCTAGAATCCAACGGTTAACACAATACTGTTTGAAAGTAAATATAAAATGAGGTGATGTAGGTACACAAGCAAGTAATTATGACCCTCAGGTCTGTACTGAATAATATGTTAGAAGGTGTTCTTTAGATAAAAATTAAAATAAGAAATTCTATACTGAAACTCAGAGATTTGGGGAGGAACAATGAGAAGTATGAGGTAAGTATGAACATTGATTTCAAAATCATTCAAAGGGCTGGTCCCCAAACTTTGCAAGCTCCTATATCTTATAAGGCTTTTCTATTCAGTTTAAGATTTTTGCATTTTTTTTGCATTGGAATTTGTGTTTTGACCAAGTTCCCAAATGTTACCAATGCTGCTGCTGCTGGGTCCCAACTCTGACAGCCATCGAGGAATCCTGAGTATATAAAAGGCTGCAGTGTTTATATTTTGTATTGAATTAAAATCTAGGCATATATGAACAGTTATTTTGTGAAAATGGGTGTCATATTTCCCATAGGACAGGGGAAAGGTAGTTTTCTCAATACATGATGTCTGTACATGATGCAGAATCAATTGGATACTCTATAGAAAAAAATTAGTTCATGCCTTTTTCATGTCATTCACTACACACATTGCCAAGTGGACTGGAATTCTACATGTGAAAAGGAAGGATAAAACTCGTAAGTGTATTGGAGAAAAATGAAGCAACAATAGGGACCTTTTCAGAGGACCTAGAAAGTCCTTAATAAGGGGAAATTGAAACTACATTAAAATCTACCATTCTGATAATCAATAAAACACTACCAGGGAAGGAAGAGTCAAGACAAAGAGTGGAAAATGCAAATCCAGGCCTCTTTGAGATTTCATCTTACACCTGTCAGAATGGCTAAGATCAATTAGGCAAGTGACAGTTCATGCTGGGGTGGATGTGGAGTAAGAGGAACACTCATCCATTGCTGGTGGGAGAATAAACTTGTACAGGCATTATGGAAATCAGTGTGACAGTTCCTTAGGAAGATGGGAATTGATCTACCTCAAGATCCAGCTATACCATTCTTGGGCATTTACCCCAAGGAAGCTTCATCCTATCAGAGAGGTACTTGCTCAACCATGTTCACTACTGCTCTATTTGTAATGGTCAGAAATTGGAAACAAAACCTAGATGTCCATCAACAGAAGAATAGATAAAGAAAATGTGTTTACATTTACATTTACACAATGCACTATTACTCAGCCATTAAAAAAAAAAGACGACACCATGAAATTTTCAGGCAAATGGATAGAACTAGAAAAATCATCCTGAATGAGGTAACCCAGACTTAGAAAGATGAATATGGTATGCATTTGCTTTTACATGGATAGTAGCTGGAAACTTAGTGATAACCAAGCTATAATCCATAGAATCAGAGAAGGTAGATAAACCAGGTAGATAAAGAGTAAAGGACTAACCAGAATAGACAGATATGTTAGAAAAGTGAAGTAGAATAGATAATTATGGATGGATGGATGAGGTGGGAGTTACATCTAATTAAGTTGTTGGCTGAAGAGGTTGTTAACCCCCAAACAACCCAGCTGTTGCCAAAACTATGTAGGTTGCTCTCCACAAACTGCCCCAATTGCTGCATGTTCAGGGCCTGCATGGATATTCACCAGGTCCTCTGCATATATATTATGGTTTCCAGCGTAGTGTTTTTACAGGATTCCTGAGTTGGGAACAAGTGGGTCTCAGATTCTTTTTCCTTCTTTTTAGCTCTTTTACTTCTGTTGGATTGTCTTGTCCAACTTTTATGTGATAGCTTTTGTTTTATCTTAATATACATTATTTTGTGTTATTTGAAAAACATGAATGAATGAATGAATGAAAACCTAGCTACTGGGGTAAAGGTTAACAACCGAACTGTCATTTATACCTGCTGGGAGAGGGATAATCATTTTTCTCCAAAAGAGTGAGATTAGGTAGACCAACCACTCCAGAACAGGCCTCATGCTCAGGAGTGGTTGATCAACATATAATGAACTCCACAGGTTTTTTTTTCTTGGTGTGTGTGTATGTGTGTGTGCCCCTTTATTTCATTACAGTTTGGTGCTTTTGTTTTGTTTTGATTTTTTCCTTTTTGGGTGTGGTTTTACTCTGTTTTATTGGTTTGGGATTTGTTCTTGTGTTGGGTTTTTGTTCTTGAGAAGAAACTTAAAGTTGAATGGGAGGAAAGATCTGGAAAGACTGGGCGGTGGGGAGGAAAGAATATGATCAAAATATATTTAAACTTAAAATGTGTTTTAAATAATAAAAAATACCATGAAAAGGCTCTTGAGTGATGTCTCAGTGGTTGGGAGAGTGCTTGGTAGCATGCTCAAAGGTTGTGGTTCCAACACCAGCACTCTAAGTAACAACAATAGCAATAAAATCTATCTATCTGTCAATCTATCTATCTATGATCTATTAATAATTTGTCGAATTTATCTATCATCTCTCATCTGTCTGTCTGTCTTATCTAGTCAAATACTTCCATTTTAGGGAAAGATATTAGGCAGTTTTTAAAATATACCGAGAAATCCTAATTCTTTTAAGGTAACAAGTGAACTGTCTCTAATTTCAGGGATGTTGGTAGCAGATATGATGAAAACTCCTGGATTATCAAGCTAGCAGGCAGCATGAGTATCTATATGTCAGGCATTTTGTCCTGAGCTTCATTCCTATGAGTTAAGAAAAGAGAGTCAGGTGATACTTGTACATCTAGGAGGCACTTTCTGAGTACTGTGTCTCTGAGTTCAGAGTATTTACACAAGCTTGCTTGCCTTTTGCTCTATACAGAGATATTATAGTTCTGTGGCTATATATAGACTTACCTTTATTGCAGATGGAGGTACTATTGTCTCCATTTTTCAAGGCCCCTCCAAGGTTACTGCTATATAAACATCTTTGAAGAGTTAGTCTGGAAAACAGAGACTTAATATCTTTTTTTGTAAGACACACAGAAACACCAGAGAGTTGTAGAAAATTCATTCCCAATGATGGTGATAGCTAAAACTTGTTTGTAAGTTGATATGAGGAAGGAATTTCTTCCAACTCTTAGATATTGGCTAAAGCAAATTTACATAGATATGTTAAAAATATTCATATCCATGGGTTCTCTATCAGTGGATTCAACAAAGGAGACTTCAAATACTTGCACAAACAGTTTTCTTCCTTACTAAACATATATAGACATTCCTTTTCATCATTATTTCCTAAAGAATACAGTATGAAAACTTTATTTACACAGCTTTTGCACTGTGTTTATTAACACCAGTAATACAGAGGTGATTGAAAGTGCATGGAAAAAATGTGTAGAATACATACAAATACTCTTGCACTTTATATATGTAAGCCTCTGCAGAGTTTGTTATCCACAGGATCTGGGAATCAATTCCCCATGCATCCCAAGGGATGTACAGTGTACATGTAAAATATATACCACAGACACATACACATACCAGATACACGCATAAGCACACACATATCTGTTTATATGACTAATTTCTCGTCTCTCGCATTTAAAATGTACACCAATGGCTATGTGTGTATGGTTTATTCCATTTTTCTGGTCTCTAAGTTATTTCACATGAATTTAATTAACAAATGGTGTAGTATGCCATACCATACTCCTTTCTTTTTATCAATTCCATACTCAAGAAAACAAAAGTAATGTTGTATAATTTGAGAGTATAACAGTCTTAAAGTGTGGCAGCTTCCAGTCCACCTCCTATCCACAGAATGTAGAACGTTACCCCAAACTGGAGTGCAGTAAAGAGTTGCTACATGGGAGTTTTTGAACTCAGGACCCTTTCTTACAGTTTGAGTAATGCACACTGTGCTTTGAAAATTGAAAACATTTCTTCTTCTTCTTTTTTAAATATGTTTCCAGGCACCATAAGCTCAAGGGTTCTCTTTATTTATGATGATTCCAGCATTAAGATGCATCGCAAGGGAAAAAGCGTGTCTCTAGAAGTCACTGAAGATACAATGTATTAGGAGTCTCTTCCACCCTCACCTCTGCCCTTTGACAATTGTGATTCTTGTGGATATTGTTGATTTTTGCCCTGATTGCCATTTTCATCCTCAACGGGAATTTAGTAGGGAGAGTTTACTGCCGAAAACAAATCCGTGTAAGTTCCCCCAGGGGGGCAAACACCAGCAATATGTTGAAACCTCCGTGGTCTTCCTTAAAATTAAATAGCTCTGTGTACAACAAAAGCAGAAATTACAAAATGTTTCCGTACTCCTTTCGCATCAAAATCACTCCCTACAGGAACCAGAAAAGGTTTGTCAACCTCAGTTACTGAGCAAGAGCAAAGGCTACTCTACAGGGCACTCCGGGGTCATGCACACAAAGGGTGAGCGAGGGGTGTGGGGGAGGCCGTGAGGCAGTAGCTGTCCCTCTTGGTCAGTAGAAGCCCGCCCCGGCTGGGACCTGGGGACCTGGAACAGGCTAAACTTGAGGCTCAGGATAGATATTTGAATGCCTCCCAAATTGCGGTCCTATCCCTCAGAGGCAGGGAGAGGAGCGGAGTGCGTGCGCGAGCGCTTACGTCGCCTCGAGCTCTGTGCTGGGATAATCAGGAGTTGGGCTGAGCCGAGTCCTCTTTTAGCAGCAGCCGGCACAGGAGTGGCAGCAGCAGCCCCAGGGACGCGCGGGACCCAGCGGCTCGGAGCGCACGGGGACAGCTGGTGCCGGCCGCGCTGTGCCACCGCTTGGGCGCACAAAGGTAAAGGCGGCTGCAGCCCTTGTGGCCTGCCTGGTCCCAGCGGCGTTCCCGTCCTCTCCCTCCTTCCTTTCCCGAAGGCGAAAATGGCTGGGCCGGGCGAGGACCTGGGACAGCAGTGGTCCTAGCTCAGCGGGTCCCCACCCTTCCTGCTGACAGAGGCGGCGGGCTGTCCTTGGATGAGGTGGCTGAGGCTGCTCCCTGGCGAATCCTCAGCCGGGTCGCAGCCACCGGCTCTCTCTGCTTGCTCCATCCCTCTGAGAGGAGTTGATGCTGGCATCACCCACGCCACCGCCACCACCTCCGCGGAAGCCAGTGCTGATGGATGCTGGGGAGTGCCGCATTGCTTAGTGTCCCCGCCTCCGGGTTTGCTGGTAGGAGCTGGCTGCTCTTTCTTCTTTCTGGCTTTGGGGGCGGTGGGGCGACGGGGGTGGGGGGGGGTTAGTAAAGATAGAGACATTTCTATTTCATTCTCTACAACTCCCTGCACCCACCCTGGTTTTGACATGTATGCTCCCAGAGAGATCTCCTCCCGTCCTTATCCTCACCCTCCACTCCCTTGGCAAGTGCCCTGAAATAAAGAGATAGACTAGGCAGAAGTTGGGGCGGGGGTGGGGGAGCCCACGCCCGTGTCAACGGTACCCAAAACCCAGCTGGAGCCTTATGAGATCACGGTGTGTGGAAGAGGGGCGGAGGGAAGGGTGCACACTATCTGCAGTCTCCCCTAATTGGATCACAATAACCTAAAGTAAAAATCCCCCAAAGATGTCCTGTAAAAATAGCATCTTTGAATAAGCAGAGGGAGAAATGAGCTCCCTTCCCTTCCCTTCTTCTCTCCTTTTCTTTCTGTCAAAGACTCTCCCTCCCCGCCCTGGAGCTCAGCGCTGAAGAGCCACCTTATTATTAATCAGAATTCCCCTCTTTATCCGTGGCAGGCACATCCTTCAGCAGGGACCGCAGCAGCAACCCAGTGCTGGGGCTGAGATGTGCCTGGGGTTTGTTTTCCTTGCATCTTACAAGACAAGAGAAGAAGACAGAACCAAGATCCGAAGCGCCCATGCTAAGTGGAATTAGGGTTTCATTCATTCTTTCTTTTTTTTTTCTTTTATTCAGAGAGATAAAGGGCAAGAGGCAGGCTTTCAGGGCCTGCCCAGAGGCCCACTTTTAATGGGAGGCGTTGTTTTTTAGGGGGGCTGGGGTTTGAAGTTTAGATACTCTCCAGAAAAACTGTGGGGGGAAAAGCAGGAGCAACAGGGTACTTGACTGAACGCGAAGAGGAACCATTTCCTGTACAGAAGAGGAAGCAGACAGCAGCGAGGAGGACTGGGGGCCTGAGTGTGGTGTGGAGGTGGCAAGGGCCAGGTGTGTTGTTGGACACAAAAGGAGAGCTTCAGGGTGGACAGCTTGGGCACAAGGTAACAATGACTCATTTGCAAGCTGGTCTCTCCCCTGAGACCCTGGAGAAAGCTCGCCTGGAACTCAATGAGAACCCAGACACTCTGCACCAGGACATCCAGGAGGTGAGGGACATGGTCATCACTAGGCCAGACATTGGCTTTCTGCGCACCGATGACGCCTTCATCTTACGCTTCTTGCGGGCCCGGAAGTTTCATCACTTCGAGGCTTTCCGCCTCTTGGCCCAATACTTTGAGTATCGGCAACAGAACCTGGATATGTTCAAAAGCTTCAAGGCTACCGACCCTGGCATCAAGCAGGCACTGAAGGATGGCTTTCCTGGGGGCCTGGCCAATCTGGACCACTATGGGAGGAAGATTCTAGTCCTTTTTGCTGCCAACTGGGACCAGAGCAGGTAAATCCTCAATCCAAAATTTTACTTATGATCTTTTGACCCCTCGGTTTTTTTAGAGTTTACTCCGAGGAGTTTTGGGATGTTGCAGCCCCGATGCTTTTGGTTATTTGGATGGAGGCGAAGGGGACACGGGCCTGAGAAATGAGCTTTGGGTCTGCTCCCTGGGAAGGATTTGTATTTTTACTTTTTAAAACTTCCTTCTCTGACATAGTTTCTTCTGTAGCTTTATGTGCTCCCAACCTATATTATCATGCTGAGAACTAAATCACAAAACTGCTAAATAAAACTTCTAAAAATTTTGGGCTTCTAAATTCTCATGTTTAATAATGTGGAGAAAGGTGGAGAGAATAGAGACAACTTTTTCCTTCTTCATCCTCAAGAAGTTCTTAAAGTCAGCTCCTCATCACCATTGTCATTGTCTTCTTTCTCTCTCCCTCTTACTGACATTTTCTCTCCCCCAAATAGCCTGGTGCTTAGCCAAGAACAGGCAGTTTTATTGCTTGGGAATTTTTCTGCTTGGTGATGTGTAGATGAAGGCGTAATATGATAGGTGTCACTTCAATGAGAAGGAAGAGTTGTACCCTCTGTCGCTGAGCATGCTTAGTGACACTGAAAATAAAGGCTGACTGGTGTTTGTGTTCTACACCTGTCTCTAATCTGAAGGGCATGCTTCCTGTCTGATGCGATTGCTCATCTTTTTGAAGTGGGAAACTTTAAGGTCCATCAGCTGGTAGACTATGAGCTCGGGTGCTGTTTAGTAGAAGAGAAATAATACTCTTACTTCCTCTACTTTACTGTAGAAAAATGCTGACAGTGACGTTTCTATGTCCTTCACAACTATTTTCTCAGATGGAAAGACATAAAAATTATAAAAGGCTCTTAGGTAAGGTAGTTTCCATCAAATACAAAGTTAGACATATTTCATAGCATTTATGAAACCAGTTGTTAAGGCATTTGGTGTCTTTAGTTCTGTGAATGGTGTCTTTGAATGCATCTGGTTAGTTTAAACTATTTCTGGAGCAATGTAAATGATTTCTGCAGTTAAAGAGAGATCCAATAACTCGAACAGATTCCTCAACAGACTTCTGAGAGTATTAATAGTATGTTAAAATGTAAATGAATATTTTAATAGTTTTTCCCTTTTAATTGGTCATGTTTTCCTGCAATTCTAGGTTGAAAGGTTCTACTGATATTTTTTTCTAGTAAATATAAAGATTAACTGTTATCTAGAGAATCACAGAGTTTAGGAACTCACAGACAGGAATAGCCACAGGATGGGATGAAGTCCCCTTGCTTTGGTGAATCCTATGGCACTTATATTAATTTTTTTGGGTGTGGAGTTCAGGTAGGAAACTTGAAAGGATTATGCAGTTCCAGTCATTGACTACACGTTTTCTTTGAGTGTTTTTTTCTTTTAATGTAAGAAGTTCACCATAGAATTATGCAAACCATTTGTGTCTATCAAAATGTAAAAATTAAATTGACACAGAGCCTCATATTCCTTATATCAGCTAGATTAGAAATAAATTCATTGAGCTATGGTGTTATGCTATATTGAATGTATGTAGACATTTTATATTTAAATATGTCTTGAATCTGAAGTCTTCAGAGAGGCGGGTTTCACACACACACACACACACACACATACACACTATATTGTTTTTTTCTGTAAGTGAACAAATAGTATTCACACTTTATAAATCATACCAAAGTGAATGTTACTTACAGTTCTCATGTGTGTAGGAAGAGTTATTTTGACTATAGGAAATAAAATGTGTTTTAGTTGCTTATTGTATGCATTAATAAAAAAGACAGGCTATTAATCATCAAAACTCTCCCTGAAAATCTATACTGGGAGGGAATTTATTGATTGGCATGTAGAATTATTTTCAATAAGCCAATACAAGATGATAAGTAATAATAAATGCTTGTGCAGTTAAAATTAAAATGAGAAGCCACATTTTATGGACATGTACTATCAGGATCTATACCCAAGTAATAGGGTATCATTTCTGTGGTTGAGGAGGGGCACTTCTCATCTAGAAGGCACAGTACATCAACAGGAAAAAGATAAACCTGGTTTAGGGATTGTCTAAATTTCAGATATTTTTCTCCTTCCTTGCTCACAAAATAAAATAGTTCATTTTCTTTTCTTACCTTTACCAAGTTTCAAATCAACACATACTGATGGACAGGGACACAGATAAACAGTTCTAAATCTTGGCATTCTCTGGAAGCCTTCATCTTCAGGATATATGATTAAATAGTGCTGAGATCTCTGCCTTAACATGGAAGGGAAGCTGTCTCTCACAGTGCCTGAGCCTCCCCAGGTCATTTCAATCTGGATTTCCTTTTTCTGTTCTAAGTCCTGTGGCTTATCTTACTTGACTCCTGTAGAAGTCTCTGGTACCTTCTCTAGATGATACCTTGGTAATAGGTGCCCATGTCCCATGCCACGTTCTCTTATTCTCCAGCCCTCTCTTGCTCTGTGGTTCAGGTATTCACACTTCCCTTTCTGTGGTCTTGACAGTCCCAAAGCACCTGAGTTCCATAAGCCTGCATGTCTGAACTTAGCTCTGACCAAATCCCTTGAGTTGAACAACTGTTTTTAAAAAAGTAATGTTGTTTTAAGGAAAGAACAAGGGGATTGTAAATGACTAAACAGGGAAATTTCAGACATTGAGAAAAATCCACAACCCACCTGATTTAAGGGGAAAGGGTTTATATACAATTTCCCAAGTACAGAGGCAAAAAGAAAATGTATGGATTTTGAAAAAAAAAAAAGCCAAGTCCATGGAAAGTTAATCTGGTAACAGAAGCATTTGAACTAGAGAGTAGAGAGACTCAGAAAGAACCCAAGTTGAAATAAAAGTTTCACAGTTTTTACCAAAAATTCTAAGTGGGAACTTAGATGTGACGAGTCTTCTCCTGTACTGTATAAGGAAGAAAAGTTTCGATGTTCCCCAGGACACTGAACCTTTAAGTGTGAGAGGCAAGCATAAATAAAATAGTGACTTTTTCTACTGAAATACAGCACAAGTTAGTTTGGACTTACTATAAAGAACTAAACCATTTCTCAAAACTTTCTGAGACATGGAGTCATTAAGAAGATTATGTGAAGCATAATACTTGCAGTGTAGCCACTTTATAACAAATCTAATGCAACTCAAAATCCTAAAATGTCCAAGTGACTTTTGCTTTGGTCTGTGTTATGTTTTTTTTTTTTTTCTTAAGAACTGGAACAGGCTTGGATGCCATGCGTTTCATCGATCGATCATGCTCTATACCTTGGAAGATTCACACAAATTTGTCTCCTTTCTTTCAGATGTCTAACATGATTTTTTGCAAATAGAAGTAAACACAAGGAAATTATAAACAATCTGATAGTCACACTGCATCATTGGTTGTTCTTGGACCCCAGATATCACATGCTTCACGTGCTTCTGCGACGATAGTGCCTTGCTTAGGACTGGTAGATAAATTCAATTTTTTCACCAGATTTTGTCAAAAGTCTGGGACAGTGGTCCATGAAACTAAAAGAGATAACTTCTAGTAGAAATGAAGCTTAGAATAAAAAGGTAAAGCATTTTAGGCCTCAGATGATAAGAGCAAATATCTGAGAAGTTGGACTCCATAGATAAAAGCTGTGGAGATGGCTCAGAGTGTAAGAGCACTAGCCACAAAAGCAAGGTAACTTGCATTCAAATTCTAGAACCCATGTGAAAGCCAGACACACAGCCTGTGCCTCTGTGATCCCAGGGCTCTTATTTGTAAGAATATGATACAGGAGAATCCTTGGTAACTCATGGGTCAGCTTGTACACAGTGGCAAAACTCCAGATACCTGTTTCAAACAAGATGGAAGATGAGGCCTGGCACTAAAAGTTGGTAACTCTGACCTCTACTTGTGTCTGTATAGTGTACATCTCACTTACATGTACACAGAGGGGGGCACACCACGCATGGACAAGTAACTGTTACTGGAGATACTCATGAGTGAAGTTTTGTCATATGAAATAGAAGATGACATATTCAGAGTTGGCTTGCATATTGCCAATGAGCTCACTACTAATACTTTTGTAGGTTGCAACAAGCTTACAGGGCTGTTCTTTATATTCCAAACAGTCATTTATCTGGAACCCGGCTGACAGTCATTAGAAAACAATTAAATGTAACTATAATTTAAACAATTTTTTATAATTGTGGTAATTCAGAGTGTGCTAACCATCCTGTTCTTGTTTTGCAACAATGATTGACTATCACATACAGTATTCAAGTTCTGGAAGTGGTAGACAGCAGACTGTTCAGATATGGCTATGATCTTCTAAATTTTCCAGAAATTTGTCCATTAGTCTTGCACATTTATTGGTATTGTATAGCTTTATCTTAGAAAAGAAACAATGTAAATGGACAGCTATTTGTGGCTTCTCTTCAAATTATGACCATGCTCCTATTTCTCCAAAGAGTGAGGTCAACGTTAAAAAGAAATGCAGATTGCTCAGTCACCTAACACTTAAAAAAAAAAAAACAGGCTCAGAGCACACCAGCTTGATTAAGTGCCAGGTGCAATGATTTGCTCTTCCTTAAAGTCCTCTAAAAGATGTAAGTTGAAGGAAAACGAAAATGAGTATGTATAGTTTGAAATAGTCGTGGGCAATTAGCCAGAGAAGTAGGGAGACATGCTTATAACAATCCTTAAAAAAAAAAGAAAAGAAAAAAAGGCTCAATGGTTTGGTCTGATTTTGAAAGGCTTCCTTTCCCAGATTACTGGAATTTTCTCAGCTGAGACATTATTGTCAAGTGCAGTGTAGACAAGTCACCTTCACCAGCTGGAAGGCACTGCTGTGTGATGTTATGGGTGGGTTTTGACTAGGTTGAGGCTAGCAATGGTTGATGGGCATTATGTAGGATTTCTGTCCTGAAAGAACTCCATAACTGTAAAGAAGTTCTCTCAACAGCATTCTGGGAACAGCAACTGATGCCAAACAAAGGTACAGACCATGGAAAACTGAAGGTGATATAAAAAGCTGTCTTGGGAAATGTAAGGTGACAGATTCTTGAAAAAAAAAATAGGACAGTCTCTTAAAACTGGGCCAATTATTCAGCAACTAGTGAAACAATACTCAAATAGCAGCAAACACAAGAGAAACCACCCTTGCTAGCATGCTGACTAGGTTTGGTTCAGGCTGTTCCCATGTTACAAATAAGCAGCTTTAAACAAAGTTGAAGAGTAGCAAAGGACTTAAGTTCCTACTTAAGGATGACTCACATGAAATATTGAAAGGTGTATCAACACACAGTACATAGGCAGGTTATGTTTATTAAATGATGTTTTCCATTTGGGAAAACAAAGATTGAGCTCCTTTAACATTGCCTGGAATGGATACATAATTTCACTATTATAAGGAGCAGTGTTAACAGAATGAGGAAAATCTATTCTGATCTATTATGTCCTTATGATAGTAAGCAACAAAGTGAATTATTAATATTTCATTCAATTTGATTTAAAAATTACTTCTGTCAGCTATTTGCTTTTTAATCTAAAAATGTGTAAGTATTAAGGACAAGTATAATCATATAGCATTTGCTTTGTAATGTTAAGGGACATAGAGCCTTTCTGGAACAAAAAGTGAAAATCCAAAGAACTAACCACCGGTTGGGTCTCAAATATTTGATGAAGATACTATAGACTACTGTTAGAAGTGGGGGCATCAGAGCAGCTGTGAACTACTCAGTTTGTGTAGGAAAAAATCACTTATCTAGTTAATTAAATTTAATCTTACTGTTCCCATCCATCCATCCATCCATCCATCCATCCATCCATCCATCCATTCAAAAACACTTCTGCATCTTGTATCAACTAGTTTATGAACGTTCCCTGGTTTCCTTTGATTAGTATGTGGATTAGTCAGTTCCTTTAGTGTACAGATAGTCGCCAACATAAATCAGCCTTAATACTTAAAAAAATCCATATGTGATTTAAAAAAACTTGCTTAAACTTCAGATTATAGAGAAAAAGGAGGACAAAAGGCTAAGGTGAGAAAGAAATGTTCTGAAAGCAAAATCTGCTTGTAGCAAGTGACATTTGCTTAGAGTAGCTGGCCCTGAAACTTAGGCTTCCGGATGTACTTCTGTTTTCTCCAGCATGAATCTGCTTTATTTTCTGTTGCTACAGGTGGATTTTTTTTTGCCATTTTTTTTCTCCATAGACTGGAATTTTATCTGTGACTGTCTCTTATGCTGTTCTTACCTACATGCACCAAATGATAGCAAGACTGAGGCAGCTGATCTGGGCTCGGAGACAGAAGCCCAGCAGACAAAAACAAGAATTTCCATTTCTTCCAGGGCTTGTAGACCGAGCCACTTCCATCCTGCCTCCTTTGAATGTGATACTGGTTTTCCTCTACCAAATCCCTTACTCAATGGGAAGGTGCCATGTTGTATTGACTTCCTGATCTTCTATCATCTCGCACATACATGCCATTAAGACACAACAATGCAGATCAAATTCATTAAACTGTGTTCTAGGTATAAGACACCAAAGGAAGTGGAAAGAACCATGTTAGTGGTGTCAGAAAGACGCTGGCTTCTAACTTAGGCTCCCCTCTTTCTTCCCATGAAGATTCTGAGAAAACTTTAAATTCTCTGAGACCCATATTCTCCTCTGCAAAATAATGGGCTCAAACCTGTGCTGAGACTTCATTATTACATCAAGATTAAAATAATATATTTTAAATTGCTTTGAAAATCTTAAGTATTACCCAGATAGAAGTATTATTATTATTAATAATCATTATTATCACTGTACGGTAATATAAAGCTGATGGGTTCATCAGCTTTAGCACTAATGATACACTGCAGCTTCAATAAAGCCAATTCTTTGCCTTTGTTTCAACCTCAAGCACCTTTCTAACAGGAAATGCTTTCAACATTAGAAAAACGTGGTTTAATGAAAACTGAGGGGTTGGGCTAGCCTTAATGAAGGGTTTAATAATGGCTCATTGATTTAGTGACAAAGGGAAATTGCTGGCTGTTGTGCTGTTCAGTGTGATACCGAGATGCTAGCTCGTATTTCCCCTGTGATACTGAAAAGGTTCGAAAGTAGAGGACACAACCCATTTGCCATTTTAGTTGGTCTTTGCACTGAATGAAGGGCTGCTGTGGACTCTAGGAGGGAAACATTGCCCAGGAAACTACCAAAAATTGCTTGGCTAGAGGCAGAAAAAGAAGCTTACTTGGTCACTTTAAGTGCTTTTGAGAAGCACCTTTTGGAATTAACTTCCTGTAATTAACTTCTTTAGTTAAAAAAAAATCAAAGTTTCATTTTTCTTCCCTACTAAGCAACATTGTATAACTCTTTATTTCCTATTTAGGTAGCTTTTCATTTTGTCCTTTGGAGGGAGAGGGAAACCTGAAGTGAATGATATAAACCAAATATTCACACCAAAATAATGGCAGCTTGTTTTCTTCTGTATGGGGGATACAAACAGTGTACTTTGTATCCTCTGGAAATAATTTTATTTTTGCCTAGGCTATGAGAGGACTGAGTGTGCAAGGCCTGTTGCTGTTGCACTGATGGCAGAAAGTAGTATCACATTGGAAAACACAGCTCCAATGGTAAAATTAGATATCTGAGGTCCAAAGACAAACCATGATTTCTTGTGAGATATAGATTTGTAGTGGAGAAGGCCGCCAATGTCTCAAATAGATGGAGAAAAGCTCACATGGCAGAGCATGCTGGAGGTGAGAAGGGTAGAACTTAAGGGAAATGAAAAGCAGTGGCATCTTCAATAGATTGAATAGAAAGAAGAGCAAAGAAAAACACCAGTGTTTTGGGGGTACATTTCTTGTGATAAAATCTCAAGTGTCTGGAGTGAACTTGTTATATGTGAGTCTGTAAGGTAAGAAGTAGTATTTTTTTAAGGACATGGTGGGATTTTGGAAGAGTTATGGGTGATTAGTGTTACATGCAGGGGCAAGAAGACGAATTTTACAAAAGAGAGTAGGTAAGATGTCTGCAGGAGAAAGAGAGGAGGTAAAACAAAAAAGAGACAGGGTACCAATATATTAGGTAATGGAGATAAGACTCTAGTGGAAAGGAGTCATTGGATACCAAAGATACATGAATATATAGAGAAAGGAAGAATTGGGATTTGGTGAATAAATGTAGAGGCAAAAGGAAATTTAACAAGTATTATTCATTAATTGCTTGATGCATGCGATCCCAGAGGGAAAGTTGGTTTGGGTGACACAGGAATGAGTTCCATTAATATGAAATAATTCAGTTAAAAGGGTACCATAGTGCTGATTTACATAGCTACTGGGAAGATGGGATGTATCTCAGGAGTGACACTGCCTCTGGGCCCACCAGTAGGGCATTACCTACTATCTTGGCCAAAGGTACAAACACTTGACTTTGGAAGTCTGTGAGATACCCCATGAGGAAAGCAGGAGACCAAATTCGACTTCCACATTAGGGATACTGGAGGAAGGAGTGGAAGAAAAACTAAAACACTGTCTAGAAAAGTGGGACAAGAAAGAGTTCAGTCTCAGCAGCAAAGATTATTGTAAACATTCTTCTTGTTTTCATTACAGGCCAAGCACCACTAAATGCGTTACACTTCATTTTTATCCTTATAAAATTTTTGTTAAACTGAGACTATATGCCCAAAAGGTCCAAACAACAAGTGTAGAGTAAGTGAATGTAGAAAGAAAAAAGTATCTGCAGGAATCACAGAAGTTAGCACCTAAGTGTGGAGTCTGTGGTAGGCACAAAGCTACACGTTTTACGTTCTGTCCTATGAGGTCAATGGTATTAGCTCTGACTTTGAAAAAGGAAGTGAAAACTTAATGATATTCAACAACGTCCTCAGTGCACAAAGGGAAGTTGGGATTAGAGAAATAAATAACAGTCCCCACTTTGATTTTGTATTTTGTATGGCCATAAGTTTTACATTAAGACATTAAGTTAAATAAAAATGATCCCAACGTATGAATTGAGGGATATATTATACTCTGTAAGGAAGACTGATTTTTACAACTGATGGGCTTCAAGAGGGGTTCAATACTTTCTGACTACATGGTGAATAGGAAGTAGCTATAGCTGTCAATGATTTTTTAAAAAACATGTTATGGAAGGTTTAATTTCCTTTGAGAGCAATGGTTTACATGGTATGCTGCCCTTTGTTAAAAATCATGATTTCCTCTTACTATATGTTCTGCATCTTTCTTTCAACTGATTCAAGCCTTGGTTTATGCTATTTTGGGAAGCACAGTTGGTAGTCATGAGCTGCAACAATGTGCTAGTTTTTATCCATGACTCTTTCCGAGTACACAAGAGATGAACAGCAATGGCCGTTCATCTTGGGTCTACACCCCAAATACGAACATGTGAAACATTTCATTTTAGTGGTCTTCAATAAAAAACATCATCTGAAAGTCATTTTAAAATGAAAATGATGGGAAGATATCTGAAGAGATTTTTTTTTTTTTTTTTTTTAAGTAGAGGTTATGTCTCTGTGGATGGTATTTCACAGGCAGTGGCCCGAGCCTGTGTAATAATGTTCCGTTAAGCAAGAGCCTGCTGAGTTGCTAATGGTGAGAATATGACATGTTTGACAACAGAGGGCCAGAGGAAGTCAGGAGTGTTTTTGGCCTGCTCTCTGAATGCAGTTAGCTTGGAACCTTTTACTGTTTCTTTTCTCAAACTTAAAAATTAAAACGATTTATTTATATCTGACCATTTAGTTACCTTTTTGGAGTAAGACATTGAGTATCTTTTAAAAGGTTAGATTTCCTCTTGAAAATTCTCCAATCCAGAGTCACTTCCTCATTTATGCTGTGATTTGACTTATTTTACTCCCTTAGGAATAATGAAGTGTATAAATCTCTTGATTTTGACACAGTTTTGAAGGACCATGCTCCAAGTATGTTTTTTGAAACAAATCATCTCTTGGTTCATCCTTACTGGGTCCATGATTGATTTTTTTCACTACATATAAATTCATTGCCCCCTTTTAACACACTTCAGATTTAAATTACATTTTATAATGTTTTCATATCAATGATATTTGAGATTCTTGTGGGTAATGCAAGGATAAATCATCCCCATGGGGGAATATCCAAATTAGGTTTTTGTGAACTTAAATTTTTCTTTAACATGGTTTTATTGTGAATTTCAGAAATTGAAAATGATTTTTTGAAAAGGTACCCAATTTTAACTTAAAATATGTCCTTTCTGCTCTAACTTGCCCATTTCTGCAGGCTTACAAGCCCCAGTTCAGAACACTATTGGAACATTATGTTTACAGTGACTGTGGAACAGCCACAGAGAGGTATCAAAAACAGCCAGGCGCATTTCACAGATTCAAGGCACGTTCCACAGATCCAAGGGACACAAGCTATAGAAGTTTTCAACTCTCCACAAAGTTTTCTGATTTTAGGGGCTGGCAGGATGGGCCAGGGCACAACGGCACTTACCACTCAACCTGACATTTGAATTTGACCCCTGGAACCCTGTGGATGGAAGGAAAAAAACTGACTTCCAAAGATTGTTCTCTGACCTCCACATAAACTCTAGCATGTGCACACCTGTACCCATTCTGCCCCAAACAAATAAACAAGTGTAATAATTTTGATTAGTTTTATTATCTTACGTACTCAAAGGAATATTTTTAAAATTTTTACACTGAGGTCTATAGCAACCTGGATACCTTCCAGATAGTTGAGAATAATCTTTTGATCATTATTTTTTATAAAAGTAAATAGTCTAACTTAAGATCATTCTTTTTTAATGTTTTTTTTTGCCAATTATGAGCATGTGTATAATGAATTTTCTTTCCCCTTACCTCCCACCTTCTCTTATCCCCCCTCCATCTCTATCAACTCTCTCTTATCCCTTTCTGTCCCATTCTCAGATTTATGAATTTATGTTTTGTTTTGTGACTCACCAAGTTTAACCAGATGTGTTTATATAACCGTATTGGTTTGGAACTACCATTGGAGCCTGGTTGGTTCACCAGTGACACACAACTGAGGATGACTCCATCCCTCCCAGATCAATTAGGAGCTAGTTCAACAGTGAGAGGCCAGGGTGCCTAAGCCCTCTCCCAATTGATCCCTAACTGTGGGCAGACCCATTCTTGGGTGACAGACCCATTCTTCGGTGATTCAGTGCAAACAAGTGCGGCTGCTGTAACGACCTGAGTACAATGGCTGTGTTCTTCTCAGAAGATATACTTCCACATCTTCTGGCTCTTATGTTCTTCCTTCTCCTTCTTCCGCAATGTTCCCTGGGCCGTGGTGAAGGCAGTTATATTGTAGATGGTAGAAATGTCTTGTTCAAGCCTGGGCACTTGACCTTATTGTCAGATCCCCGAGAGTCTCTGTATTCACTCCTATTGGCTGGAATGAGAGGTTTCTCTAATCAGGGCTTGGAGTAGTATTTGGAAGGTCGTTTGATGCTGTCAATTTAGCTAAGCAAAAAGAATTAAGTAGATCCCTAGGGCCTACGGCACCTACCCCTACCCCATCTTCCCAGCTGTTGATTTTTGACTAGGGTTATGGTACCCCGCATGGATTCCCCCAAGTGGACAAAGCCTTAAAGTAAAGCAGAGAGTGAGTGGTTGCCTATCTTCTTAGTAGTCATGCATGTTACTGGTGCACAAGAGTGCTTATCTTACCTTGCAGGTTGGCGTTGTATGTAAGACTGTTGATGCCTTTTCTCTACTGGTACCCTGAATGTCACCTTCTGGTGCTATGAAAGCTAACCACTAGGGGGAAGCTTCCACCTCAGTGCCAATCCGGTGTCTTTAATTCTTAAAATCAGGGTATGTGGTGTCTTCAGCAATAGGCTCTTATTAAGTTCTGGTGGAAAAAGCCAGAGAAACAGGTGCAGCTCTCAATTATTTTGTTCTTCTATGGGGGCCACCCGGACCAAGAACTCCTAAAGAGGATTTCAAACCCGACACTGGGATTTCATTTAACAATAACCTATAGCTTCTAGGAGCAGCATTGGCCAGGCATGCGAGACATGTGCCTTCAAATTTGTTTTTAAAAAATGTACTTTTAATTGGTTTACAAGATAATAGTCTCCCATATGACCACGTCATACATCTTTGGGTGTAGTCGACCCTCTCCCCACCCCCGGGTCTCCCTTATGCAGTATTCCTCTTGTTGCTTAAACCTTTCCAGGACTGGTGTTCTCCCTCTCTACTTTCATATTACCATTATTCTACTATTTCCCCCACACCCCACCCCTGAAAATGGCTTCTTTCTAGCTTCCTAGTTTCTAGGGGAACTTCAAGTTGAATAGACAAACAGAAATTTGAAGATAGGATTTACATGGGAGAGTGAAATGTGGCGTTTGTGTCTTTGGGTCTGGGTTACTTCAATCAGTGTAAGTTTTACTGTTTCATCTACCTACCAATTCCATGACGTCATTTTCCTGTACAGCTGAATAAAACTTCATTGTGCAGGTACCACATTCTCTTTGCCTGCTCATTAGCTGATGGGTATCTAGGCCGATTCCATTTCCTAGCTGCTGTGAAGAGTAAAAAAAAAAAAAAAAAAAAAGGATGCAGATGAGCATCTGTCTCTGCAGTAGAGTCCTTTGGTTATATGCTCAGGAATGGAATAGCTGTACCATATATAGTTTCATTTCTAGTTTTCTGAGGAATCTCCATGTTGATTTCCATAGTGGATACACCAGTTTACACTCCCACAAACAGTGAGTAATTGTTCTTCTCCACACCTTCTCCAGCTTTGTTTGTCATTTGATTATTTCTTGATAATAATCATTCTGTAATGGGAGAGATAGAAACTCAAAGTAATTTTAATTTTCATTCCCTTGATAATTAAGGATTGAACATTTTCAAAATGTTTATTAGCTATTTGTATCTCCTTTCTTTGAGACCTCTTTCCTCAGATCTATAGCCTGCTTTTGACTTTGGTATTTGTTTTCTTGATGTTTTATGTTTCATTTTTGTGATTTTTTTCAATAATATTAGTTCTCTGTCCAAGGGTACATGGGAAAAATTTCCCTTATTCTGTAAGCTGTTTTTTTCACTCAATTGACTGTTTTCTTTGCTGCATAGAAGCTGATTTGGAGTTAGTTTTTATGAAGGTGAGAGATAAAGGTCTAGTTTAATTCTTACACATGTACACATCATCCAGTTTTTCCAACATTATTTGTTGAGAATGCTATATTTTCACCAATGTGTATTTTTGTTCTTTGCAAAAAAAACCCCAAAACAAACAAAAACCAATCAGTGGATGGGTGAACTTAGATATGAATTTTCTATTCTATTTCATTGATATACATATCTCTTTCTGTGTGATCACCACACAGCTTTTATTGTTTGATGTATGCTTCCAGCATTATTCTTTTTTCTTAGGATTATATTGGATGTACAGATATTTTGTGTTTACATATGAATTTGAAGATTTTTTTCTAGTTCTGTGAAGAATGGCATGGCTGTTTTGATTGGGATTACATTGAATCTGTACATTGCTTTTGTAAGCTGGTCTTCTTTATGATGTCAATTCTTCTACTCTGTCAGCATGGGAGGTCTTTGCATCTCTAGTGTTTAACTTAATTTCTTTCTTTTAAATATTTAAAATTTCTCTTGCTTAGTTTTGCTCCAAGCTTTTGCCCCCTTTTATTGAAAATAGATTTTTTTCATAGAATATAGTCTGATTACGGTTTACCCTGTCCCTAATCCTCTCAGTTCCTCCCCACCACTCCTCCCATCCAGAACCAGAAGGATGGAGAACAAGAAGGGAACAGGGCCTTCAAAACACAGTTTGAATGATGCACACTCAAACTCACAGAGATGGAGGCAGCACGCTCAGAGCCTGCAGGAAGCTGCACCGGATGGTGCAGAACAGAAAGGGGATGTGAATACATGCCTCTATCTCTAACTTAAAACACTAAATCCAGTTGAAAACCACTTGCAAATAAAAAATTCTCTCTCTCTCTCTCTCTCTCTCTCTGTCTCTGTCTCTGTAGACCAGGCTGGCCTTGAACTCACACAGATGCCTTCTGGCTCTGCCTCCCGATTGCTGGGATTAAAGGCATGTTCCACCACCACCTGGCGAAATAAACTACTCTTAAGGGCAGAGTTCATGTTCGACAGTAGATGGCTAACAGAAAATGAACTCAACAGCATAGTTGAAAAGTTCTTTGTCTCATAATGTTGAGTTAAAGGATTTCTTTAAACCTTACAAGTCCTTTGTGTATCTATTGAGGCTTCAGATTTTGTTTTTCTGGGATTCCTGTGTGTTTAAATGTGTGTGTGTGTGTGTGTGTGTGTGTGTGTGTGTGTATGTGTGTGTGTGTTGCATTTATATATATTTCTTGTGCTTTTTCTTTGGCTCTTTTTATTCTGTTTGTTTTATCCTGCTCTGATTTGTATGTTTTTGCTTTATTGTATTATTATTCCTTAGATGCCTTTTTTGTTTCTAAGGAAAGACAGAAATAGTGTGTTATTGTTTTGTTTGTTTGTTCACTTTATTTTATTTTATTTTTCTCTATTATGAAAGAGAGCAGTTCTTCAATTTCTCATTCAATGTGTTTGGCCTTGGTGTGTAGAAAGGCTACTAATTTTTGTTTTAATTTTGTATCCTAAGATTTTGCTGAAAGTTTAATAACTTCTAGAAGTTTTCTGGTGGACTCATTAAATATTTTAAGTACAACATCAATTTATTGGCAGACAGGGAGAGTTTGACTTAGTTTCCTATTTGTATCCTTTTTATGTCCTTTTTACCTTATTGCTTGAGCTGAGACTTATCACACTCTATTGAATAGGAGGGCAGCAGTGTGAATAAAGCCCCATGTTTCTCCTTCTTTAAATGGACTGCATCAATTTATTCTCCATTTAGCGTGCTGTTAGTATGGGCTTGTCATACATCACCTTTATTTTGTTGTGGTATACATTCTCTAAACCAGTCCTCTCTAGGACTTTTACTGTGAAATGATGTTGGATTTTGTCAAAGACCGTTTCTGCATTTGTTAAGATGAACATGTGATTTCTGTTTTTAAGTCCACTGGTATGATTTATTACACTTACTTGTTTGCCCATCTTCTAGGATAAAACCAGAATCACAATTGTGTTTTTTTTTTGTGGTCCTCATTTCCAGTGAAATATATAGTACCAACTTTTCATAAGCTTACCTCTAAAAATACTTCTCAAAGTTGCCATTTGATGCCTCCTGTTACCTTCTTCGCTGAGGCAGTGTCTTAACGTAGAGTCACTCTCCTTGCACTCGTCTCTGATTCTGTTTTACAGGGATGTGTGCACTTATTGGGTTTCTAGACTGTGTCAAGGCACTGGTCTAAGTATAAGGCAGTAAAGCTAAAGAGCCTAATCCTTAAATTTGGATAGCTTAGTTTATCACAGAGGTGTGGTATTGCCTAGCCCTTTCCCCTTTTGTTTTTGCTCATTGTTTTCTAATTCCATTTCTCCTATGTTCTATTTTTTTATATTTAGTGAGAGAAACACAGCAGAAACAATTAAGGACTTGGGATTTTTATACATAGCTCTCTCATACAGTGTTCTTGTTTGTTGGGTGAGATTCTGAATCTCATTCTCAAATTTTTCAAGTACAGTTGTCTCCAAGTGTCTTTGGGCATTGGTTTTCAGCTTTCTACATAGACACCAAAATTTGAAGATGTTTAAGACTGTTTCTAAAATGAAGGTGAACTTGTATATATTTTCTATGCTTCCTATCTGTAGCTTAGTGTCTCTATTTAAGTATCTCTTGATGACTTACAATGTCTAATGAAGTACAAAAGCTATGCAAATGGTTGTATTTATTGGATAATAAAAAGTTCCCATACATGTTCATGGTTTACACGTTTTCAAAATGTATTTGATTATCAGTTGGTTAAAGGCTCAGATGCATGGATGGCATAGAGGAAAATAAAAATACTACACAATTTTAAACATGCTGTAATATTATCAAAAGCACTGCTATTTGTTTGGGTAGAATACATGCTTCCTTTCTTAAAGTTTATTTTTATTATTTTAAATTATGTATTTTTAATTGGGGGGGGCAGTATGTACACATCCATGCAGTGCCCACAGAGGCAAGAGGCATTGGATTCCTTTAGAAATAAAGTTATAGCAGACTGTAAGCCACTGGACATGGGTGCTGGGAACTCAACTTAGCTGTTGTGCAAGCGAAGTGTATGCCCATAACACTCTTAGCTGTTGAACCACTGTTACAGTCTCTGCCTGCTAATTTCTACTTTGTTCTCATGGCCCATTCCAAGTCCCTCTCTTCTTAAAACCATAACAGAAATCATTTCTGGGGAAATTTTGAGATCTTTTAGAGAGAATCTTTAGTTTGCTAAAAGATCAGTCAACCAAACAAATAAACAACACACACCCCCAAAGAAACATATCCCCCAAACTCCACCCAAATACAAAACCTCAATAATTTTTACCCAGGTGGCTATAAAAAGTGGTTGTTAGCTTCACATTAATACTTCTTTGTTGCTAATAGGTACACACTGGTGGATATTTTGCGTGCCATCTTACTTTCTTTAGAAGCCATGATTGAAGATCCAGAGCTGCAAGTAAATGGATTTGTTTTGATCATAGACTGGAGTAACTTTACCTTCAAGCAAGCTTCTAAGCTTACGCCAAGCATGCTTCGACTTGCCATTGAAGGCCTTCAGGTAAGGATATGCTGATATCAGTTCCTTGTCTCCTGTATTTTACTTGTCTAATATGTTAGAATACGGGATGCCTTATGGAATAATGAAAACAAAACCCAAAAGGGTATAGTTGTATTTTAGCACAAATCTTAAAGACGATAATGGACCAAAAGATTGAACAAGGAAAGCACAAGGATAGGGGAGGGGAGGCCTGTGATTTGTGAAAGGAGCCTGCTCTAAGTCTACACATAAGTGCTAGGGTTGAATGAAAAATTTGTCTTGATAGCCAGAACATGCATTGATTTTGATATATTAGTATTTAGGCTTGTTTTTTGTTTCATTTCATTTTCTGTGATGTTAGCAAATTAACAAAATTTTGCTTACTGACTCTATTAGGCTAGTGTATTTGAGACTGAATCATGTTGTCTTGTATATAATTAATAATCAATGACTTTACTGCTCCTTAAAGTATAGAAATCTTTGTTTTGAAATATTTCTTTATATATAATAGGAGTTATTGCTTTCTTTCTCTTTGTCAGTAGAAGGGGTGGTAATATGGAAGTTATGCAGCAATAGTGCATCTTTCTAGGGAATAATATTAAACTTGTTGGGAATTATAAAGTGGGAAATGAGTTCTTATGCATCCCTTTCATAATCTTGCTATTGGTAAGTTCTTGTTAACTTTCAGGATGTCCTCCGCTCACTCTTTGTCTCTACTGTATTCTACTTGCATAATTTGTGGAACTGGTTTTGAGCTCCTAGAACATTTATAAGTTCACTAAAATGATATTATTCAGTATTTATTACCTGTATTCCCAACACATATTCTAGAAGAATGCACATTAACACTTTTATCAATCAGAATGTCTCTTATTTTAAAATAACAAATATATACTTAATGTTCCCTTAGGAAAGATGCTACATTTTCTTTAAATGGTAAATAAACCAAATGATATATATGTATATCATTACATCCTTGCTGATGTCTGCAGGCAACTAAATTGATGACCACAGACCTCTTAACAATAGGTGCCTCCTCCAGGCTCCCGGACATCTTAATCAAATTTAGTTCACAGTTTATGGCCTGCCTTTGTCCTGAATAAGACACACTGATCTCCACATAGGTTTTTCCTGCAGCAAGCGTCCTGACTTGCTCTTGGTTAGTCAGCTTTGCTGATGATTTATCCTTTTATAACTCCATAGAGACAGTTAATAAGAACTGAGAGAGGGCAAGAATAATGCATGTTGTACAATGAGCATGTCATGCATTCTGCCATTTTCTGGCAATCCATAAAGTGCTCTTCAACTTGGGAAGAAAACTGATTATCACCAACTACCACTTAGCACAGAATGCTCACCTCACCAGTTATTATCTCTACTTAGCTAGGTCTCATTTTTTATTTATTTGGAAGCTGGAGTAGGCTTTCTGTTTTAGGAAAGATGGAGAACTCATCTACATCCAACACATGTTGCATGGGAGCCCCTTCATAAGTCATTGCTGGAAAACAAACAAGGATTTAAAGGAAGTTCTTGTTGTGAGTATTGTCAGAGCTTTAAGTGCTTGGTGTGAAACTGGCAGGAGCTACAGTTAGCCAGATTAAAATTTTGTTTGCATCTAGAATGGGAAATAATCTCTATTCCCTGCAGAGGCTTTACTGTGCATATGGGGCTTCCTTTTCTTTATTCCCCATAAACTACTCAGCCACCTATTTTTCCCCCAAATGTCAACACGGTGAACAGGCCTAAAACCTCCACATTGACAACCAGGAAATGCTTAAAAAACAGGAGATCTTCCCGAGAATATGTTTGACACATGTATTAGTTACTGTTCTGCTGCTGAGATAAAACATCATGACCAAGGCACATATGGGAGAAAGAGTTTATATGGTTTATAATTTCC